>ML808058.1:128636-143599 GCA_009831015.1 Picea engelmannii
CCATCTTCATCTATGCATTCTCATCAAGGACAATACATATTATATTACATCAATCATCAATCAATCAATCCTTTGACATCAATCAATCACTTGACATCAATCAATCAAACCATTGGCATCAATGACAACATGATCCAACAACTCTTGCGTTGTTTCCTACCAAAACCACTTTTTCCAATTGCTCTTGTAGCTTCCTGGGTTGTATCTCGGATTCTCACTTACTATCCTGCAACTGTACTTCGATATTTTCTACTTGTTCTTTCATCTCAAACTAAGAGTCCTGAAGTAATTTTATTTTCTCCATAGGCTCTCTTGTTGTGCTAGATTATGGAAGCTGAGGTGTTGTCTTTCTGATCATTGTCCAAACCTCTATTAACTTTTCTTTCACCTTCTTGACTTTATGCTCTGCCTAAATCTTGAAGTATTCCTCATGTGTTCTTGTTTTCACCGAGAGTCCTTCTTGCTTCTAGAATTCAACTTCTCATTTGGTCTGCTAGATCCTCTACTCCAATTGCTCAGTTGAGGCTCTAATTATTCCCACTAGCTGCACTGTCGAAAACTAAGCGAGGTCACTAGATGAAGTAGTGGCATATAGGGGTAATCAAACTTGTAGTTGCATTCCACTAGCCATTGAAGGTTTGGAGGGTCTCTCCACCTCTTCTTCCCCTAGAGATGGACCTTGCAATTGATGTGCAAGTCTCGTCTTCAAAGTTGTTGGAAGTAGAGGGGGAACCTCTCTCTTCACCAGGAAAAGATGCAACAGTTATGCGCATTGTTGTGGATTTGGGAGTACTGGATTTAGTTTTTCTTCCAGGGATGTTTCTCTCTTCCCTGATGTTGTTTGAGGTTCTTTATGAACTAGCTATGCTCTTGCCTCTGTATGTAACAAAAATTCTAGAGTCTCGCTTTTGATAATGGGAATCTCAACATTGACTGTTGAGAGAGGACTCTTGGTGCCTGAAACTTGTGGTATTGGAGAAAGTGGTGGGATTTCAAGTTGTTGACCTTATGACAAGGGGAGAGTGACCGAAATGGGTATCGACGAAGTGGTTGTTTGGCTCAAGGCTTTGGTGGTTAGGGTAGTGGGTTCTGCTAGATTCTCAGAAGGGTCAGGGAGATCTAGTTGCACGGGCTCAGTGGAAGTTGGTTGGGAGGGAACGATGGTGTCTTGTGGTGGAAATGGATCTTGCTCAATTATGATGGTTGTGCAGGTAGTGTCAACTAGCTCAGGATCATCTGTGATGTTAATCACAGTCTGGGTAGCATGAGTGGTAGCCCTGGTATGAGGTAGAGCTGAGGATATCAGTTGTGGATTTATCACTTTGGCCGGGGAAACCCATGTTTGAGGTTCCTCACCGAGACATATCCTATAAATGAAGTGGCGAGGATTTCATTCACATATTTACCTAATAAAATGGACAGTTATGGGAGTTTCAAAAACACTACAAATGTCCTCTTCTTTCACTCTAGGGGTACCTCATCCTCATCTTCTTCTGATTCCACCGACATTTGGACCTTTTGCTTCTTAGTTGTTCGGACGGAACTTGGCCCTACTCCTTCTTCCTATCCCTTTTTATTCAGGATCTATCGTGGCAATATCTAATGCATACCATACTTTCATGGGTTGTACTTAACACCTGACCATGACATGACTTCCTTGTTGAAGGATTCTTCATCCAGATAGAAGGGTAACGACCTTATGTGGAAGTCCTCAAGCTTCACATGCCTTGGCCAATCAAAAGTGTAGTGGCGATTTAGCCCAAATGTCATGTTCCAGTTATTAATATTCAACATTTCGTGTGGTATGTGCAACTGCTAAGTTGCGTCAATGAGTTGGTTGTACCACTTCAGGAACACTGCATTATTGAACTCCATATTCTTTGAGTCCAACCTTGAGTGCTAGTTCTCAAACATATTGGCTAGGCAACCTTTATCTGTAGGTGACAATTGTCTTCCTGAGGGTGATGTCTATTTCCACATTGTGAATGCTACTAACAGGTAGCCCTATGTAAAATTTCCTCCTTTCTCTTAAGCTTCCTCACATCCAACTAGGAGTTCCTCTAGTAGGTAGTTGCACCAGTTGAACATAGCTCCATTTACACAAAATTCTGCTACTGAAAGAGAATCTAAGGTGAATTCGCCCTTGTAGTATGAGCACATAACCTTACTAGTGATCACGTAGTAGGTTGTCTGGAACGTCTCTGATAGGATTGGGTCGATTTTGGTTGCACATCTACTTCTCTGCATATGTAATTTCTCATATAGGATGACTTCACCCTTCTTCTTCCCATGCTTTATTGGGCCTTGGAATCCTTTTGATATGTCCTCACCCTTGAGGGATAGTCCGGTGAGCTGGTGGATATCCTTGGCATGAATCAAATATCTTCTATCGAGCCATAATCTCTTGTCATGCACCCGACTGATCAAAAACTTGGTGCACCGCGCAATCTCACAAGTAGTTCTGAAAACTGGTAGATCCTTGAGGTTCATGATGGTGGAATTGAACAGTTTGATGAATTCTGGCTTTGACACAAATTGCATGTCTTCCATTGCATCTGGAGCCAAGTCTCATAATGCACTAATATTCATCTACAGAAAAAATACTTGGTCCATCAAATTGAGGTCAAGGAGTTTTACTTGCTCGACCTTTCCCTTGGCATTGCCCATGATATCGACCTAGGGATCACATGGCTCATCTAGAATTGCCTATTTTGGAGTTGAACTCTGACCTTCTGGTTCTCTTGCCATTTTGGCTTTGGATTGCTAGAAAAATAGACAGGTTGAGTTGGAGCTCGGGGTCATGAATGGGGAGCAGGAGATTTCACAAGTGAGATGAGAGTTTAGATAGCGCAATAAAAAATATAACTAAGGGAAACAATAAGTCTCACTCATGAGTTCGAAAAATCTTATACACAGGATAAATGGAGAGCTCTGTAATTACTCCTAAGGAAACTCATTATTAAACCATAAATTCAATCTCAGGCTTAGGTTTCCGACGGGACTGATAATGGGGCAAGATCTATAGGGTGATCTTGGATTTTAATGAATGAGATGACAGGGACATGGTCAACCTGATGGCTTACCATTTTAACGATTGAGAATCCCATCGAGGATACCAATGGAATCTATGTGTATCATTCCTTTATGGCTTAATGGAAAGTTTTGATGGATTAATGTAGCTACCATAAAGGGTATGAATGGACATGATGCGTGTGGCACATGGGTTGTGATATAGTTCAGATTTGCCCCCCCCTCTGACCACAATGGGGGTCCCAATCCTATTTAATGACTTCATTTAATGTAATGGTGGCTCTTCCAATCTTGTGCACTGAGTAAGAAGTTCTTCACAAAAGCAACACTTCGACTGAAAAAATATATATGTCATGGTGCAACAATTCACACTCCAATGTTATTAAATGAGTTGAAGAAATTACAGGAAATTAAAATCTAACTACTGCACATGCTCCCTTCGACTGGAGAAATAGTCCCTTCGCTCAATCATCAGAAATATAGGGTTTTAGGTGGGCACCATTCACCCATCCTGGTCGAAGGATACCATCCAGTTGTGCTAGCTTGATTGCACCAGTGTGTCAGATTTCCGCAACTATGAATGGACCCAACCAATGCATGTGCAACTTGCCTGGATGATTCTGATATTGGTTTTTGTAGAGTAGTACCTTATATCCTTGCGTAAACCTTTTATCCTTAATGTTCTTGTCATGCCACGCTTTATGTCTAGATTTCTCAACTGTCTGATGAAAATATGCTAGAAATATTGCTTCCTCAAGTTCTTGCAAGTCTACAATCCTCTGCAATATTGATTCATCATCTTTCATGTGTGTAGTTTGTGCTATATAGATACTAGGCATAATAAACTCTGCAGGTACAAAAGTTTCTTTCCCATAAACCAACTGAAATGGAGGATACATGTGTAGCTTCTTCGTGGTAGTCCTGTAATCCCACAAGACTACTGGAACTCTATCATCCCAGTCTTCCTTGTTTGTGCAACATACTTTTGTCGGTCCTCTTTCCATAATTTTATTGAATGTCTCCACTATACCGTTAGCTTGTGGGTTGTATGGACTACTCTTATGGTGTTGTATAAGGAATTTTGTTGTCAACTTTGTGATTGTGTTGCTGATAAAGTGACTACCTTGATCACTGGTTAGGCATCTAGGACATCCAAACCAAGTTATGACGTTCTCAAAGATAAATATAGCATTTGTATCTATCGAACAGTCTTGAAATGCCTCTGCTTCATCCCATATTGCGAAGTAATATGTTGTGGTAATGATGTATCTGGTCTTTGAATGCTTAGCTAGCAGGTTGATTGGTCCAATAAAATCAACAACCCACTTCTCAAAATCCTGAAGTTCTCTAACTAGCTGAAGTGGTAATTCATCTTTGCATGATGGGTTTCCTACTCTTTGGTAGTTTTCACAAGATCTAGCATACTCCTTATCATATTTAAATAGCGTAGCCCACCATAATCCATCTTGAAGCACCTCTTGTGCAGTAGCTTTACCTCCAACATGTCCTCCCGCAACTCCATTGTGACATTCCCATAGGATATCTTGCCTCTTGTGGTTCAATACACATCTCCTAAGGATGATGTCTAATCCCAATTTGTAAATTTGTCTCGCAATCAGTTGATAGTCTGCTACGCGAACCACCATATATCATTTTTGGGTTGTGGAGTAAGTTTCTGGGAAAATCCTTGTACTAAGGAAGACAACAATGTCTTCAAGATACTTTGGGATGGCCTCAATTCAAAATAGGTCTGTATATGGGAGTTGATCATCCACTGCTCCACCACTTTCCCATGACTCCAACCTAGAAAGGTGATCTAGACCTACATTGCATCTTCTTGGTTTGACAATTACTTCAAATGAAAACTCCTAAAAGAGCAATAGCCATCTGCAAATCCTTCCTTCAAGTATTGGTTTATTAACAAGGTACTTCAATGCATAATGGTCAGTAAAAAACTTAAAATGAGAGCCTAACAAGTAGTGTATAAATTTTTTTAATGTGTAAATCATAGATATACCTTCCCTTTTGGTGGTTGTATAGTTGTGTTCGGCTTGCGAAATTTTTCTGCTGGCAAAGTAGATAGGGTGGTCCATATTTCCTTCCCCTGGTTGCGCTAAAATGGCTCCTAGGGCAATACCTAATGCATCCACATGTACATGTAATTCAATTTCCCAATTGGAAAATATCAATATAGGTGCGGTACTTAGTTTTTCATTGAGAATGTCGAATGCGATGTCACACTCTGGTGTCCACTGAAATAGTTCAGACTTCTTTAGCAATTTTTCTAGAGGTGAAGTGATAGTTGCATATCTTCTGATGAACCTATGGTAATATCCTATATGTCCCAGTGTAGAGTGCAACATTTTAGCACTTGTAGGTGGCAGCATGTTCAGAATGACCGCAACTTTAGTTGGGTCTACCAAGACTCCTTCTTTGCATACAATATGGCCTAACATGATGTATATTGTCCAATCGTCCATGTAGAATTCTACAAATTTGTGGATGAACTCTCGAAATGTTGCTATTACGATTTGAGAGAAGACTGCAAGGGCATTCTTTAATCCAAAGGGCATTACGTTGTATGTGAATGATCCCCATTCAGTTATGAATGTAGTCTTCTTCTTATCTTCCTCTGTGGTTCTGACTTGGTGATATCCTGAGAATCCATCTGTAAACGAATAAGATTTTTTTCTTGCAACATGATCTAACACTTTGTCACTAAAAGCTGTCAGAAATGGATCATGCACACATGTAGAATTCATACTTTTTTAGTCCACACAAACCCGAATGTCTTATGTATCTTTCTTTCTCTGGATAACTATGGGGATAATCTACTTTTCTTCTTTGATTGGGAAAATAAGTCTTTCCGCAAGCATTTTGTCCACTTCCTTCTTGACCTTCTCTTTTATTCTAGGATTAAGTCGGTATGTTCTGTGCTTCATAGGTCTTGAGCTGAGTTTCAACTTGATTTTCATTTATGCCATGGCTCCTTTTATACCTTTCAGTTCTGAGAACGTTTTCAGAAACAAGTCCTCATACTCACACAACAGGTTGTGTACTTAATTTATAGTTTTGTCATCCCAGTAATCTCTTATAAAAGTTATCTTAGGATTCTCTATACTCCCTATATTAACTTTCTGCAACTTTAGTGGATGGTTATAGGAGCTACAGGTGTGACTAGGTACAGTATCATGAATCTCTCCACTGCCTTCCATTTATTTAATGGTTAATTTTCTAATCTTTTCTAAGTCATCGGGTCTTTCCAGGTCTTTCTCAACTTTACAACAAGGTACAGTTATCTTATCATTTTTAAGACTCAGACTAGATTGAAGAAAATGAACATAGTCAACACATACTACTGGACTTGATCTCCTTTCGCAGATGTCTATAAAAAGAATTTCCTTGATTCTTTGAAGGACTATGTTGAGATCAGGTTACTTACTTGTAAAGGAGAAGTCCTTGCAAAATTGGTCTTGTAAGGTCTTCCCATAGTTTGTTTGTCTTATGGTCTCCTCATGTATATACCAAGATTTTGGGATTAGCCCTAACGAATGGAGAAATAATTGAACCCATAGGTGAAACGGTACTTCTGCAACTCTCCACTTCTTTAAGTAATGCTCAATATGCACTTTAGGGTTATATCATCCCTCGAACAGTTACGCATATTAAAATCTATATTCATCCCTTCTTTCAGTTGATCCCTACTTTGGAATTGACATCGGATGGCTTTTTTTGTGTCTTCCCACTCTATAATCAAGGCTTTATGGGTGGCCCTCTATCTAGCACGGGTATCTTGCAAGGCTAAGTCAAGAAAAAAGATCCTTTGATCCGTTGTTATTTTCTCTTCCATGCTGGCAAGAAAACTGTGTACCTATGAGGTACCATCATATGTTGGGTGATCTCTGACCTTGGTTCCAATCCATCTTGTTTCCCTGACAATTGCATATCATCCTGAGAATCGTTCATATGAACCTTGCTGCCAACTATCAAATGCTAAATTTGAATCCTCGTCAGCAGACCGTATGATTCTCCAACTTACCGATCCATATGTAGTGGGATTTATGTGATCCGGTCTCATTCCTATTGTTATGATGTAGAACTGGTCAAGAGCATCTGACTCCATATTGTGTTCCATTGGTTCAGTGTATCTAGGCCCTAAACATGGATCTAAAGGTTGAACTACTTTTATCCCATCTGCTTCAAACGTCATGGTGACCCTCTTTAGATCAATGATAGCATATTTTTTGTATGCCCAATCAATTCCACGTAGAGAAGGGTAGGGATCCTTATCTCCCATTATTTCAATTACCTCAAAATCGGATGTGGTTTTAACTCTCGCAACATCTATTTCCACATTTTCCAGCCTTCCTAATGGGAAAATGTAGTACTGGTTTTCCATTCTCAACTGGATGGGGGAATACACTAACTGAGGTTTTCCCAAAGATTCCCAGGTATTTTTGGGTAGGATGTTGACATCGGATACCAAATCTAGCATGACATCTTTGATTTCAAAATAATCCAGTTGGGATTCTAACATAAATTATTTTTCTGTTCGCACCTTTCTTCTTTGTATTCTCTGGGTATTCTTCTCAGGGAGGTTGGTACTTACTATGGCTTCTGGGGTTCCCTCATTTCCCAATATTAGGTACAGGTTGTTGCAACTTATCCATAAGTTTTTCATCCCCTAGGATATCAAACAACAATTGAAACCAGAGATTGATTACACTTTGAGACTATTGAGGGTGTCTCCTTGGAATTGCAGAGTTTCTAGGTGTCGGTGGCGAGGTAGAGTCTTGCGCAAGGTTAGGTTGAGAGGTGAATTTAGGGGGATTCTCCATTATCTCTGGAGTGGAGATACTCTTAAATATTTATATTACATCTTTGAAAAACAACTTTTGTTTCACAGGGTCATACCTATCATCCTTGGAAACATCTTTCTGAATCTTGGGTTGATTGTCTACATCTGCCCTAGTTTTTTCTCCTCTGCAAGTAATTAATATTAGGCATTTATCCCTTGATTCTCATATTTAGTTACGATATTATGATATTATATCCTCATTGATGAACCTGATATTCCCACCTTGTGATCAGTTATGGGTAGTGTTTGTTTGCGTGCCCATTATTTTTTCAACAATAGCACCATGGTCGTCTTGGGTGAGGGCAGTCTCTGGGAAAGTGACCTTGTTTGTTGCATTTTTAACAATAGCTCGGCCCTCTTCCTCCATTTCTCCCTACTCTAAATCCAATTCCAACCCCACCTCCCTGGCCTCTTCCAGGTCCTTGGGGGGTTTCATTTATTTTCAATGTTGTCTGGTCTAATCTGTCAACAAGCTCGTCCAGTGCTCTACATTGATTTGTATAATGTGTTGTAGATGCACAAAACTCACAATGTATTGTATTGGGTGCAGTCGTGTACTTCTGAATAATAGGAAAGTGTGCATGCCCATGTGTCCGAAAAATCTCACAATACTCATATGGTTGAGATGTTTGAGCGCCTAGGAAGGTATTATATAGCCCTCATGTATGGAATGTTGGGGTCGCAGAGACTTGTGCAACTCCTCACATTATTCCTGGAGAGGGTCCTGTTATCCCTGATATCTAGGGATAACTAGGAGATCATGTCTCGAGGCCCACAGGTCCTAGACATGGAGTACCGAGAGCAGGATTGACCTGAGCATGGCCCTGGAGGGCCCATCTCTCTTCTTCTTCACCAGATTTGTCCTGTCAGTAGCAGCAGCTTCCATCACCACTGGCTTGGGCTTGCATCAGAGAGGACTCTTTCTCCATGAGGTAATTGGTCTGAGGTATCATGGTATGTGTCATATTTGATCATTATAACCTTCTTATATATGCATTAGGTTCCTTTCATTTCTGATGACTGCTTGGATCTTACACTAATCCACTTGACCATTATTGGGGTGATTGATGGGATGACTTAGCAAGTTGATATTCATGGGTTTTGGTTAGCCACCAAGGGGGATTTGCAGAGCCATCGTCCGCTCCCACCATTTTTGTCATTTTACATCTTATACCATGCACATCTATCCCATTCCCCTAGTCCAACCATTAGGATGACCTTTGAGGGTTACACTTTGTCTTGTGGGAAGAAGGGGCTAAAGGCCTAGGGGGTAAAGGCAGCTGGTAAAAGATAAAATCCATAGGGAAATAAAACCTAGAGATGCTTCGCCCAGGGGATCCCCGAGAAGGCAATACAAATCCTCTCGATAAGAAACTAAAGGAACCCTAAGAAAAATAATAAAACAAGACCTAACCAAGAGGATGGGAGGTCTCATCACGAGCCAGCCCATTATGTTCATAGGTATCTAGCAGTATGACATTGCCACTATCTGGTCACCATGCCAAGGCAGTGACCTTTGGTTGCATGGCCAAGGGAAAGGGGGTCTCATCACGAGCCAGCCTTATCATCTCTGCGAAGATACCAGTGGGTAACACTGTCAGCTCTGGTCACCAAGCCAAGGCAGTGTCCTCTGGTCAGACCTTGAAATAAATAAATAAAAAGATAAAGGCAATAAAGGGCTTGGAAAAAATGCATCCATGACGGGTACATCTCGCCTCCTACAAAGGCACCCACAGACAATACCTTCCCTTGGTCTTACTGTGAATGGACATCCCTAAAAACCATAGCACCTCATAAAACATGGCTTGAATAATCTTCTGAAGAAACTTTCCATCTCTTGTGCATATTAGCCCAATAGGTTGTTCTGTCGGTTTCTTCAGCTTTGTATAGTAGATTTGTCTAATGTCTTTGAGCTCTTAGATGATATGCTAGGAATTGCATGCATGTATTTGATAAAATTAATGATGAAATATGATTGAAATTGCTATGATCCCTAGGACTGATGAGCCCATGGAGGGCATAGTTTTTGATGTGCAGGACCATGCCTGGTGGACAGGTACTAGTGGACCGGTACACATGGGGATATGATTAGTTCGGACCTCCATGGGGCTGGAGAGCCCATCAGATGGTTGCTGGGATGGCAGAGGCAGGACAACGTTGCAAAGATCCCTTGCATGAAGAAGGAGAAGGATGTCCTCACCCAGGACGCTTTGGCAGAGCCCAACCTAGGGGGATCACCCACTGCAGACGAGATGATGGCTTTTGATAGATAGGACGCCACCCAGGGCAGGCTAGACATTTTCTGGAGCATGTGGCAGTGTGTTGGGATTGTTTGGCACATGTGGCAGGTTGCAGGAGCCCCAAAGGGGCCAACGTTTTGCTTCTTGGATGTTGATCTTGCCCAAAAAGGGCCAATGTCTCCCTAAGAGGGGCCTGACGTCTCTCTTTAGGCTCAATTTTTGACATTTTTAGCATTTAATGTGACAAATAATGTAATATTGTTAAGTCAGCCTTGTTGGCTATTTTAATGACCTATTTTTGTAATTAAAGGTCATTGGGATGATATAAATTGAGGACGTTGAGCCTCACTTTATTATAACACAACTTACTCTCTTGTGAGAGATCTCTTTTTAGTCTTTTGTCTTGGATTATTGGCTCTTGGAGTTGAGGCACTACACTTGGGAGGATTATCTTTGGCATGTATATGGTGTTTTTATCATTGGAAGGTGTTACAACTTGGGTTTGATTAACACTTCATTGATTTGTAAGTACATTTTTCATGCAAAACTTCTTGATTGAATGGTTGTAGGTTAAATGCCTTACTTTTATGGTTACATTGTTTCTGTTTTGCTTAATCATTGAAACCCTAGGGAGAAATCACACAAGTAGGTCCTTGCTTTATGTCCCCATGATAAAAACTTGCTTTAGCCATTTGATTAAGAAGGATATAGCCTAGCCATTGCTACACTAATTCTTCTTTTTCTGAGTTAGTTTCTTGACATAAATTGAAGAAGGAAGACGTCCTAGGCCTAATTAAGTTTACACCTAGGGTTTTGACCTTTAGGGTTTGATAAGCCTTGGCCCTACAACACTTTTCAACCCTAGATTTATGTTTTGAAGCTAGCCATTTTTGCCAAAGAGTTCTAAGGAAAGAGGGAGGAGCATGAGGCCTTGCTTAAGCAACACCGGAATGAGCCTCCTCCCCTTAGGGTTTTGACTTCATGGCCCTACCATTGCAGCACCATTAAGCCTAACTCTCCCGTCCTTAGATTTAGATCCTTCCAAGCCTTTAGCCTTACTCCTTGACTCCATTTACACTAAGGCACTAGTCTAAAATTACAACGTTGAGTCTATAGTGTTAAAACAACCTCCTCAACTTTCTTAAATTGAAACCCTAACTAACCCTAGCGTCATACTAACCCTAACCCTAAGATGCGTCTTGCCTCTTATGAACTTTTGCTTGGCATTAAAGTTGCGGCTAAGTCATCCATTGATAGATATTGAAGTGTTGAGTATTTTCATTGACCTAATTAGCAAAACGTTCACCTCAATATTTACCAAAACTAACCTAGAATAGGGCTGACGTCACCCTTAGTAGGCATGACGCAGCAACATTATATGTGAACATATCTATGATATCTAATGCGTTGTGATAATTCAAAGATTTATATTTTACATTGAATGCTCTATCATTTTGTATTTATTGAAGAAGTAATATTATAAGTCGTAGCCTTTATTGCAATCATTGACTTCGTCAATAATTACATTTATTTATGCTCACATATATTAAAGATAGTCATTAAATTTTGAAGTACTAACCACTGTTGCACATTTTAGTTTTATTTGCCTTGTTTCGCAAACAGGTGCCTGATTAGTGGAATATCTTCATTTGACTACCTTTCTTGGCAGTAACCTGTGAAGGGGAAAACCTACTTTGACCTTTTGAACCTTAAACCCTTGATCTTTTCTCTTTTAGCACCCCATATTACTAGGGACGTCTCCCTTGGGACTAGCCATCCTAAATAGAAAGAGCTCTCCATCGAGGTGACAATGGGTGGGGAAGCTCATGTTACGCCAGTTTGACTCTTGCCTTCAAGATACTAAACCTATCCTACAAACTGAGCGATAACATTTTGGCGCCATTGCCGGGGAACATTGAGTCAATCTTCCTCAATGACAAATCTTTGGTAAGCCTTGCCTCAGAAATTTTTTCTTACAAGCTTATCTGGCGACTCCACTACATTCTTTTCCCCCTATTCTTTGGTAGTTTCATGGAAACTATATGGCGAATCCACTGATGACGAAGCCAACAATGACTTCACAATGGGACCCAGGAAGCTATAGACCTTTAGATATGAGTGAAATCCCTGGATATCCCAGAAAAATGTCTCCTCTCTATGAGGATTTCCTCCCTCGATTTGCTGGCATTAATGGAGAATGTCCCGAGTCTCACATGAGAAGATTTTGGGATTTATTTCAATACTTCCCTATCAGCGACGAGGCTGAGGACTTGGTGATGAAACTCATCTTTGCCTCCCTGCATGGAGAGGCCAGAAGATGGTATGATAACCTTCCAGCTGCCAGCATCACTTCTATGGAACTTTTTGAAAATGTTTTCCAGCTTGCAAAGTGGACCATGAAAATAGAAGATATACAATCATTGTTGAAAGAGCTTGAAGGCATAAAACAAACTGAGTCTGAGATTGTCAGAGCTTTCTGTGCTAGGTTCCAGAAGTTGCTTTACCAAATTCCTCGAGGCCATCATCCTGAAGACAAATACCTCGTCTACCTCTATACTAATGGACTTCAGAGACATTTGAGCTTCCTTCTAAATAAGAAAAAGCCAAAAAAAATTGTTGAAGCTCACAACATGGCCATTCAAATTGAAAAGAGTCTTTTCATGACCAAGACCAATGCCATGGACACTCTCAGCTTGATAAAACTAGTCTCCCATGGAAACTTTGTTGAAGATACGCAAGAGAGAGGGGAACAAGTTTTCAACCAGCAGAATGAAGACATGGATGAGGAGCAAGAACCTGAGCAAGATGATGAAGTGTCCACCTGTGCTCCTCCCTCTGATGAGGCAATCCAAGAGCCCTTTTCTCCTGCACAACAAAAAGAAGATGAGGTTAGTTGTTTCTCTTCTAGGGATTCCAATGACACCTTATTCCATGATCCAGAGAGTGAGGATGAAATGGAAGCCTTGGACGAAGTGGATGTTCCTTACTGTGCAATCAAAGACAAAGAAGCAATTCATGATGATGAAGCAATAACACATGCTGAAAACACCAAAGACATAGAAGCCCCTGCACAGGAAGAAATAGTAAGTTACCCTCCTCCCCTAGTTTTTGATGATGGTTTACCTTATGATGAGGAGGAGAACGAATTTTCAGATTTTTCGAACCCTGCATGTTATGACACAGATAGTGACATTATTGATAAAATTGATGAATTCATACATGTTGGGAGACGTAGGTGGAATATAGTTGGTTATGATACAGATCCCATCTATGACATAAAGGGTCATCTTCAGACGTTGCCCTTGCAATTACCACAACAGATTACTTTTGACCAGTGGCAACAAAGAGATGAGGTTTTTACCATTCAAAGGACCAAGGATGACCACGTACCTTATGATTTTCAGTCATACCTTGAGAACTTTGATAACTTTTCTTCTGAGCATTTGGATTCTTTTCATGAAGATGATTGCCAACCACCGCTGAGCTTAGATTTTAATACAAGTAAGGACATTGTTTGCCCAAAGAAGGTTTCTCATGATTGTTCACCCCAACCACCTGTTGTTACTTTGCCATGCTTTTCCATTAAAGGTGTAATTGGGAAATACCTTTTTCATGTTGAGTTTCCTCCTGGGCAAACCCTAGACTCCAAGGGATGGTTGGGTAATGCTAGTTCCAATTAGTTTTTCAATCTTCATTTGGTAGTTTTCCAGTTGTCTGCTAAATCTTTATCAATTCTTTCCTTCACTCTAGAGCGTGAGGATGTCCTAGGTAACCAGTTTACAGGCCCTTTGAGTCAGTTTTTTGAACCTTGTATCTTTCATGACCCTTTCTTGGATAGGATTGAGTACTTTTCTTAGAGATGGACTTGGCAGGATTTTCTCCCTCCCACCCGCCTCCATGAGTTAGATTCTAACTTTCCTGATGATTTGATATGTATTCTAACTCATGACATTTTTGTGCTTGATTTATCGTTGTTTTGGTTTATGATGAAGCACAAAGGCAGGTACCAAGGGACGTTACTAGATTGGCTTTGTTATCCCCGATATCTAGGGATAACTGGGAGATCATGTCTCGAGGCCCACATGGTCCTAGACATGGAGTACGAGAGCCGATTGACTTGAGCACGGCCCTTGAGGGCCCATCTTTCTTCTTCTCAGCCAGATTTGTCCTGTTAGCAGTAGCAGCACCCATCACCACCGGCTTGGGCTTGCATCGGAGAGGACTCTTGCTCCATGAGGTAATTGTTCCGAGGTATCATGGTATGTGTCATATTTGATCATTATAACCTTCTTATATATGCATTAGGTTCCTTTCATTTCAGATGACTGCTTGGATCTTACACTAATCCACTTGACCACTGTTGGGGTGATTGATGGGGTAACTTAACAAGTTGGTATTCATGGGTTTTGGTTAGCCACCAAGGGGGATTTGCAGATCCATCGTCTGCTCCCACCATCTTATCACTTTAACATCTTATACCCCGCTCATCCATCCCATTCCCCTAGTCTAGCCATTAGGATGACCTCTCAGGGTACATTTTGTCTTGTGGGAAGAAGGGGCTAAAGGCCCGGGGGAACTGGTAAAAGATAAAATCCATAGGAAATAAAACCTAGAGATGCTTCGCCCAGGGGATCCCTGAGAAGGCAATAAAAAGCCTCTCGATAAGAAACTAAGGGACCCTAAGAAAAATGAATAATAAATGCAAGACCTAACCAAGAGGATGGGAGGTCTCATCATGAGCCGGCCCATTATGTTCATAGGTATTTAGCAATATGACATTGCCACTATCTGGTCACCAAACCAGGGCAGTGACCTTTGGTTGCATGGCCAAAGGA
>ML808058.1:146541-159562 GCA_009831015.1 Picea engelmannii
CACTAATCCACTTGACCATTGTTGGGGTGATTGATGGGGTGACTTAGCAAGTTGATATTCATGGGTTTTGGTTAGCCACCAAGGGGGATTTGCAGAGCCATCGTCCGCTCCCACCATTTTTGTCATTTTACATCTTATACCCCACACATCTATTCCATTCCCCTAGTCCAGCCATTAGGATGACCTTTGAGGGTTACACTTTGTCTTGTGGGAAGAAGGGGCTAAAGGCCTAGGGGGTAAAGGCAGCTGGTAAAAGATAAAATCCATAGGAAATAAAACCTAGAGATGCTTCGCCCAGGGGATCCCCGAGAAGGCAATAAAAAGCCTCTCGATAATAAGGTAAAGGGACCCTAAGAAAAATAATAAAACAAGACCTAACCAAGAGGATGGGAGGTCTCATCACGAGCCGGCCCATTATGTTCATAGGTATCCAACAGTATGACATTGCCACTATCTGGTCACCACGCCAGGGCAGTGACCTTTGGTTGCATGGCCAAGGGAAAGGGGGTCTTATCACAAGCCAACCTTATCATCTCTGCGAAGAAACCAATGGGTAACACTGTCAGCTCTGGTCACCAAGCCAAGGCAGTGTCCTCTGGTCAGGCCTTGAAATAAATAAATAAAAAGCTAAAGGTAATAAAGGGCTTGGAAAAAATGCATCCATGACGGGTACCGCTCGCCTCCTATAAAGGCACCCACAGACAACACCTGCCCTTGGTATTACTGTGACTGGACATCCCTAAAAACCATATCACCTCATAAAAAATGGCTTGAATAATCTTCTGAGGAAACTTTCCATCTCTTGTGGGTATTAGCCCAATAGATTGTTCTGTCGATTTCTTCAACTTTGTATAGTAAATTTGTGTAATGTCTTTGAGCTCTTAGATGATATGCTAGGAATTTCATGCATGTATTTAATAAACTTAATGATGAAATATGATTGACAGTGTTATGATCCCTAGGACTGATGAGCCCATGGAGGGCGTAGTTTTTGATGTGCAGGACCATGCCCGGCGGACAGGTACCAGTGGACCGATACACATGGGGATATGATTAGTTCGGATCTCCATGGGGCCAAAGAGCCCATCAGATGGTTGCTGGGATAGCAGAGGTAGGACAACGTTGTGAAGAGCCCTTGCATGAATAAGGAGAAGGATGTCCTCACCCAGGACGCTTTGGCAGAGCCCGACCTAGGGGGATCACCCACTGCAGACGAGATGATGGATTTTGATAGACAGGACGCCACCTAGGGTAGGCTAGACATTTTCTGGAGCATGTGGCAGTGTGTTGGGATTGTTTGGCACATGTGGCAGGTTTTAGGAGCCCTAGAGGGGCCAAAGTTTTGCTTCTTGGATGTTGATCTTGCCCAAAAAGGGCCAATGTCTCCCTCAGAGGGGCCTGACGTCTCTCTTTAGGCTCAATTTTTGACATTTTTAGCATTTAATGTGACAAATAATGTAATATTGTTAAGTTAGTCTTGTCGGTTGTTTTAATGATCTATTTTTGTAATTAAAGGTCATTGGGATGATATAAATTGAGGACGTTGAGACTCATTTTATTATAACACAACTTACTCTCTTGTGAGAGATCTCTTTTTAGTCTTTTGTCCTGGATTATTGGCTCTTGGAGTTGAGGCGCTACACTTGGGAGGATTATCTTTGGCATGTGTATGGTGTTTTTATCATTGGAAGGTGTTACAACTTGGGTTTGATTAACTCTTCATTGATTTGTAAGTACATTTTTCATGCAAAACTTCTTGATTGAATGGTTGTAGGTTAAATGCCTTACTTTTATGGTTACATTGTTTCTATTTTGCTTAATCATTGAAACCCTAGGGAGAAAGCACACAAGTAGGTCCTTGCTTTATGTCTCCATGATAAAAACTTGCTTTAGCCATTTGATTAAGAAGGATATAGCCTAGCCATTGCTACACTAATTCTTCTTTTTCTGAGTTAGTTTCTTGACATAAATTGAAGAAGAAAGACGTCCTAGGCCTAATTAAGTTTACACCTAGGGTTTTGACCTTTAGGGTTTGATAAGCCATGGCCCTACAACACTTTTCAACCCTAGATTTATGTTTTGAAGCTAGCCGTTTTTGCCAAAGAGTTCTAAGGAAAGAGGGAGGAGCATGAGGCCTTGCTTAAGCAACACCGGAATGACACTCCTCCCCTTAGGGTTTTGACTTCATGGCCCTACCATTGTAGCACCATTAAGCCTAACTCTCCCGTCCTTAGATTTAGATCCTTCCAAGCCTTTAGCCTTACTCCTTGACTCCATTTACACTAAGGCACTAGTCTAAAATTACAACGTTGAGTCTATAGTGTTAAAACAACCTCCTCAACTTTCTTAAATTGAAACCCTAACTAACCCTAGCGTCATACTAACCCTAACCCTAAGATGACGTCTTGCCTCTTATGAACTTTTTCTTGGTATTAAAGTTGCGGCTAAGTCATCCGTTGATAGATATTGAAGTGTTGAGTATTTTCATTGATCTAATTAGCAAAACATTCACCTCAATATTTACCAAAACTAACCTAGAATAGTGCTGACGTCACCCTTAGTAGGCTTGACGCAACAACATTATATGTAAACATATCTATGATATCTAATGCGTTGTGATAATTCAAAGATTTATATTGTACATTGAATGCTCTATCATTTTGTATTTATTGAAGAAGTAATATTATAAGCCGTAGCCTTTATTGCAATCATTGACTTCGTCAATAATTACATTTATTTATGCTCACATATATTAAAGATAGTCATTAAATTTTGAAGTACTAACCACTGTTGGACATTTTAGTTTTATTTTCCTTGTCTCACAAACAGGTTCTTGATCAGTGGAATATCTTCATTTGACTATTTTTCTTGGCAGTAACCTGTGAAGGGGAAAACCTACTTTGACCTTTTGAACCTTAAACCCTTGATCTTTTCTCTTTCAGCACCCCAGATTACTAGGGATGTCTCCCTTGGGACTAGCCACCCTGAATAGAAAGGGCTCCCCATCGAGGTGACCGTGGGTGGGGAAGCTCCTGTTACGCCAGTTTGACTCTTGCCTTCAAGCTACTAAACCTATCCTACAAACTGAGTGATAACAGGTCCCATTGGATTGTGAGGAGGTCGCATTCCCCTCATGCACAGACATTCGTTTGCCAGATGCCCTTCTGTATAGCATCTTGTGCACCAAACTTGAGGTCCTCCTGGTCTTGGTATGGTTAATTCTTGAATCTTCTCCATTAGTGCCAATATTTTTCCCTGGAGTTGTGACAATTTTTCATCTATTGGAGGCCTGGTCATCCTCATGCTCCCTTCATAACCTACCATGGCTTCGATCTTCATCGATTGTTCCAAGGCGTCTCTTAATGTGGCTATTCATTGTTGCATTAAATGAATTCTTGTAAAAGGTAGTAATCCTTGGATGTACCATTCCCTCTGGTGATCTTCGTGAATTGGGTGCGCTAACCTCCCAATATCATCTTTAAATTGTTTACTGTACTCCTAGGAAAATTCTCCTTCCCTTTGTTGAATCTCCTGCAACTCAGAGAGATCTTGTTGCTATGAATGAGGTAGTTTGAATTCGACATTGAACTTCAAACGAACTTAGCCCGGGGTGAATGCTTGTCCTTGCACCCCTGGTTCAATAGCCTTCATGTACCATTTGAGAGCATGGCCCCTCAAGGTATTCAGAAACTTTACTAGCTTGTTTGCATCGAGAGTCCCTCTGGATATACATATGGCTTCGCATAAGAACCAATGTTTCTCTAGATCATTGTCCCCTTTACCCAAAAATTCTAGGTATCGGGCGATCGATCCTCCCATATTTCCAGCCATTGTGGGTCTCACTACTCCTATTATGGTCATGGTTGTGATATTCTTGGGGATCCCAATATCCTCCCAATGTTTACACTTATAGACTTATTCTGACTAACTAGATGCGATGGAATAGAAATAGCATAAGTAGGCAGTGTAGAATTTACCACGGGTATAGAGGACACCTAGGGGATGGGTGATTTGGGGCTGGTTCCACTGACTTCTGGGTGGGTTTCTTTGATTTGGGGGGTCTCGTTCTCTTCCTTTGGAGCAGCCTTCTCGGCCTGATTCCCGATGTTTCCTAATATCGGGGTTGAATCTTCTTGGTCTCCTGCAAGGTCCATACTTGCTTCGTCTTCCCTTGCTTCTCCACACTCTTCTTCTCATACACCCCCCTGGGGACTCCTTCCTCTATACACTTCTCTCTATTGTAATATTAGATTGGCCAATCTCTATTTTTTTCTTACCTTCCTCAACTCTTCCTTCTTTCTTTCATATGTTCCTCTTGATCTGATTTCTTTCCGCAACACCTCGGATTGCTTCGTTGCTTTCTTTATCTTTTCGTGCCACCAATTTTTAACTATGGCAGTTCTCCTTAAGGCTCTCTCGTTTCTTGCTTTCTTTTCTTGATCTTCCCCCATCTATCAAAGAACCCTTTCCCCTTCTCAGGTCACGATCTCACCCCAAAATCACCCTACCCCAAGCGTAGGTGTTTAGGCTTCCATCTTAGTCGAGGGAATAGTTATCATCCCCTCATCCATCAATAATTCTTTGATCCACAAGGGAATTTCACTCAACAGTCTTTCACGTGCATCTTTCTTGAAAATTTATTCTTCCCGTGAAAAAGATTGGTGATTCTAAACCACGAATTCAATGATGTATCACTCCAAAGTCGTATTAACCTAGAAATCGACTGCTTGCGTGATCTGTTGATCCAGTTGATGAAGTGTTGTGATATTCTTTGTATCCCAAGTACAGGTCTTATTGGCATGTTCTTGGAATTTTGTAGCTTCTTGTAGTCGATCTATCCAATGGAATAGTTATTTCGAGAATTTTACCCATAATATCTCATACTGGTCACTCGATCTTTCTAAATAAAAGACAGACTCTCTTGTAGTGTTCACGCTTTTACCTCGCAACTTTGCTTCCTTCCATAAAAAGGCATCACAATTTCATTCCCACCATTGTCGAATCTCAGATCTATAGATCTGTGGAAGCATTCTCCTCATAGGTTCCCTTTTAAAACATAGGTTCGGGAAATAGAACCATTTTTTTGGCACAAAAGTGATCAGACCAAGGTCCCTCTCAAGTTACCAACAAAAGGTACCGAAGTAGTCTATAGCACTAGCATTTTCATCTTCCCGGAAGGGAAGAAGTCTCACCTGAAGCGCAACCGAGAAGAGAAAAAGAGGGAAGGGTAAGGAGAATACTTAAACAAGTATCCAAAGTATCAAGACTCATGTTAGTCTTGCGCAAGATAGATTAAACATGTAGCAATTCTAAACATCTCCTAACTAAGAATAAAGAGACAGAGTTGTTTCTTCATTCACAAGGAAGCATTTAAGCACATCATACATAAAAAATAATACATAGCAACATTCAATACATTCAGAAGACTAAGTACACAAGATATATTCAAAATTATTTTGGTCTCCCACTATATTATCATATAACATGTTTCCTCTCAAAATACAAGATCATACTGAGTTACGAATACAAATTGGTCATGCCAAAGCTAATAGAAAATGATAAGTACTACTGAGAGACAAGGTTATCCCGGCACCTTGCTCTTTCAATGCTACATCACGACATGACTCAATTACATTCTCGGTCTGGTTCCGAACTCATAATCCAAAACTTTAGCTAAACTAACAATATGGACGATAACAACAGTGACTCTAGCAACAACAACAATCCCAGCCCAACCCCTTTACAATCATATGAATCCCCTATATATATAATTTGATCTAGGTTTTTTGGTTGAGAACCCGAGAGTTCTCTCTTCTTCTTAATCTTGTTGCAACTTCTTTCTTCAAAATTGATGTTGCATTGTCCTTCCAACCGCTTTATTTTTATTTTCTTCCCTTTAGTCTGTTATTCAACTCCTCAGCAGCTTGCGCAACTTCTGTTCACCAAAATGAATATGCAACATAACTTGTGCAACTTATATTCATCAAAACAAATGGCCCAACATGAACCACTTTAACCCTTGTCTTGGCATGATGTTTTATGTGTTGTTCTTATGATGAATGTGATTCGATGAACATGAATAGTGTGCAATGGTAATAAAGGGTTAAAATTCTGAATGAATGCTAGCATAATGTTGCACACTGAGAGAACTAATGGGTGAATGAATGTTAAGTAAGTAATGTTGGGCACAAGGTATGTTGTATGATCAGTAAATGCTAACTAATGGAAATTGCACACTTGAGTAGATAGTTAGAGGATGAATATGTTGAATGCTTCACTTCCCCTCACTACTGCAAAATCTTGGTTCCTTCAACCCCTATAGATGCCTCAAGTGAGAGTCGAGACTTCACTTCCTTCCAGGTGATGCTAAAAGGGTCAATGTCTAAGAGTTTTGTTGGTTGTTTAATGTTATGAACTTAGGTTCTTCCCTTCACGCGCCAACACTCCTGTTCTTCTTCATAATTCCACCCTCAAATTTTATCTCAAAACCCTAATCCAAAATATCCAAGGGATAAACCTTAACCCTAGACCTCCAATAAGCCTTTGGAGATTCTAGAGAGAGGAAGGGGCTAGTGTGCATTGATCTGAAATGGATCTGAATTGAAGATTTGATAAGACTCAATACCTGCAATGCAACATTGACAATCAATCGCATTTACGAAATCCATGTAAAACAATGAAAGTTAATGTGGAATAAGCCAAGAATGATGCAACTAAAAATTTAAAGAAGAATAATTATGGGAAATGAAGATCTATGGATGTTTACCTTCCCTTACCCCCTAGCTTTCCCTATTTCTTCAATCTCACTCATTCCCAAATGGCCTTTTTTGTGCCAAGGAGGAGGAGAGCATTGTAAAAACTTGCAAACTTGAAGAAAGAAGAATATTGAACACCATTCAATTGGTTTACTGTGTGAATTCCATGAGTTATGCTATAATTTTGATGCTTGCTTCACTTCTAAAATAATGTGTGGATTTCCCTCTTCATATTCATACTACATTGTAATTTAAATTGATATGTTAATGGCATAAATGGGTAGTTGAATGTTGTCCTAGTTCAAACAGTGAATGCACCTCTCCATAGAATATTGGTTGGAGCACTTGTTTAACAACTAAATACATCAGTTCCAAAGAACACGTCTTAGTTGACCTAGCTGATATTTCTCTCCTTCAACTAAACTACAAATTTTAGAATATGCAAGCATAACGTTGGACACTACAGGTCGTCCATCCTAATCTTAGAAATAAAAAGGAGGGTGTGCATTAAAGAGTCATTTCCCTTGGTGTACCTAGTCCAATGACCATATATTTTCTCCTTGGGTGTGTCTAAGATATTTATGGTCATTTATTCATTTCCCACGCATTGTTAGTTACTGCTAAACGCTGAGAGTGAACCCTATCTCAAGAAGAGAACCCCACGACTTGTTCTTTCTATCAAAATGCAATCCGTGAACCCTAGCTTGAGAAGGATGACCCCATGAATTGTGCTTGTTGTAAAAACACGGCCCATGAACCCTAATTCAAGAAGAGAAACCCCACGCACTATCTCTTTTTTTCATAAATCTTAGTTTGATCTCCAGCCTAAGGAGTAACCCCCACGCATTCATTCCTCACTACCCAAACTTTGCGTGTTATCTCCAACCCAAGGAGTAACTCCACGCATTAATTCCTCATTGCCCAAAGGCTTTGTGTTATCTCTGTTTTGAGTAGTAACCCAACGCATGTAATCTTCATTCTCCCAGTGCTACATGTGAAACTTAGCTCATGGAAAAATCCATTCCACGTTTCACTTGTTGGTTGCAAAGCGTAAACCCTAACCCTAATGTGTAATGCCTCATTATTCCACCTTCATTGCTGGAACATTTCCTCTACTGCTCACATGTATCACAATCACATATGACGTTAAATATTATTCTAGCTAGGACAATAAACTTCCACAAAATAACTGGTCCTCTCGAACATGCTTTCCATGGTTGGAGGAGGGGGATAATGAGTTGAGTGGAGTTGTGTCTATTGGCAACAATTATTAGAGTGAGCGAACCAGATCTTGTAGCAACCACAAATTTATATTATTTAAATGACATGTGGTAGAAAATACTATGAATGGTAGTGCTATCATTCATTATTGTTGGAGCATTCTGGTCATTATTTAATGTCTAAAGGTGTTATCACTATTGTGGGAGAAGGATGATTTTAAGGATGGAAATTTATTTTAAAATGTAGAAACCTTCCCCAATATTAGTAATCCTTCATATGCCAACTATAAATGTTTGTTGATATTTTTGTAAAAATATTCAAATTTTTAAGGATTTTATATAGTTTGTATAATTTTTTGGCGATTTTTAAGGTAAAATAATTTTATCCTATAGAATTTGGGTGAATCATTTTTAGAATAGAGAATCTTTTTTGGGAAAAACTGTGGAAAATTAGCCCATGAGCGAAATTTATCCCCTAAAATTATCCATGTTGTGTGAGTAGCTCATCCTTGTTGTAAGTGATTCGACCTCTAAGTGATGAAGAGTTTATTATATATGTCGTTGTATTGATAATGACTACCAATTGGAATGATGGATATATAAATATGTATTTGTTTTTTCCATTGGAGTATTAAAGGATAGGTGCAGGTTGGTACTACACCTCCTTAATCACGGGGGTATCCCCAGATTCCAAACATCTCTAAAGGCTTGAAGGCATTGGAAACCCATGGTTGCAAAGTCATTGGAGATAAAGGAAGTCTTTGGCCAAACAAGGACTTTACTACCAAAGATTACCACTGATGATTGGTTGCTTGAAAGGACGGGCCAAGCACCAAACCACGGGCAAAGGATTGAGGTTGGGTAGTCTCGAGAAGACAAGGAACCCTATGCAAAATATAGAGAAAACTAAGATAGAGTTCAAAAATCAAATTCCACACAGGTATCCATGTTGATGAAGTGAGTGGGATATGAGTCCCTTGATTATAGATCTGATGGTATCATAACAGTTTCATCCTTGACCAAGACACTGCTTCTGGAACCTTGAATGAAAGATTTTAGACTGCAACATGGGAAAATCAAGTGGAGATAAGTTGTAATACTTGAGTGCCAACAATGTCAAGCTTCCAGAAGAGAACGAGGGCTTGAAGGTGCAGGTTAAGATGTTTAATCATAGGATGGAAGAGATGGAGAAGCACATGGATACCTCTTCCCAATTTCTTCCATTTCTCAAGAAGAAATTCAAAGAAGGCTAAGAATCACTCATAGAAGTCAGAATAGACTGCGACAAGTATAGAGTGCAGCTTGTGTACCTTAGTGAGAAGGTCAACCAGAAGGATAGCTGGAAAGAGGATAGGTTTAGGAAAATGATGACACAACTGCAACAAGAGTTGGAAAAGAAGGAGAAGGCCTTGACGAGGCTTCAAGTAGTTGTCCAAGAGCACAGAGAAGTGAGAAACCTTCCATTTCCACTGCAGATGCTAGTACTAGGACTGAGACCATCTTGGTAAGCTCACCTTCCATAGATGTCTCTCAAGAGAAGCTTGGAGAATTTGAGAGGCATACGAGGGGTATTAGCTTTAAGATTCTAAGGAAAATGGGTTATGATGGACAAGGGCTAGGAATAAGGAAACAAAGGATATGGATCCCCATTATAGCCATGCCAAGAGCCAAGCATGAAGGCTTGGGATTTGATGGTAGAAATGAAAATTCCAACACCATGAAGACCACTTTTGTGAAGGAAAAAGACATGTTGGAGTTGGTATTCTCATCAAGAGAAGGAGAAGCAATAGTAAATGAAGTTGGAAACTCACCACCACCTCATCCTTGTATTATATCGAAGGAGAGTGGAAATGAGGAGATATTGGAGACTCAACCCAAACCTGCACTTAAAGACATCAACAAATGAATCAGCGAAAGTAAGGAGAAGAAGAAGAATACCAGGAGGTGTACATCAAACAAGAAATTTCTTGTGTGTCATTGCTACAAGAAGAGAGACCATACCATATATTTTTTTTGGTATGAAGATACATGCTTACATTGTAGAAAGAAATTCCATTGTAAGGTAGCATGCTATGATAAGTAAGCCATGTTTTGCAATCCTGATTTTTTTCAGGAGTTGAATGGCACGAAGGCATCTCCAATCAAACAAAATACACAGAGGCATGTAGAGAGGAGGAGTAATTCAAGAAGTCCTTGTAGTATCAACAAAAAAAGATTCCACCACTTCAATTTGAGTGGTCACTAGGATGCAAAGTGTTGGGAACTTCATCCAGAGATTCACCCCAGCAATTTCATAGTGAAGAGAAGGCTTTGGAGACTGAAGACCATGGAAGATGAAGAGTGGCATGCCTCTCCGATCCAAGACGCAGAATTCATCCAAGGAGAGATAATAGCACATGAAGTCTGCATCACCAACAAGATGGACAACATGTTGATGACGAGGGTAGCCATAATATATTTCTTGTGTTCAATATTGCATCCAAAGAACCCCTTCTTGGATATATACCAGAGAGTGATGCATAGAGGTAAATGACCTTGGGGGTGTTTAGATAACTCTAGAAGTGCTTGCAAGCATCGAAGGGTTGTTTTCATGACAGGAAGCAACCGATCCTAGTAGAGGAATGCAACCACACTTGAGGAGAGGTCGTGTGATGATAGCATGCTAGGATCACAATGAATAGACTAGCATTCAACTTGGATATGTTGATAGTTGAGATGGATTGTCTCCAAGCGAGAGAGGGAGATGGGAATGAGTGTTGATCCTAGAGTTTGGATTCTGATATTGCTCAGAGCTGAGAGTCAGTGAGAATATTGATGAACTGTGGGAAAAAGTGAGCCAAAACCATAGCCGAGGACCAGAGCTAGTAGCCAAAGAAATGAACCAGAGTTAGAGCTATATCCAGGAGCCGACATCATAGCCACATTCTATAGAAGCATACAACACTAATTTACATTGGTTTCCTAGATATTTTGAAGACCAAAAATTCTCTCAATGGGGAGGTGTGATCTGAAATGGATCCATACTAAAGATTGGATAAGAATCAGTACCTGCAATGCAACATTGATAATCTATCGCATCTATGAAATTCATGTAAAACAATGAAATTTAACATGGATAAGCCAAGAATGATGTAACTAAAAATTTAAAGAAAAATAATTTTAAAAAATGAAAAGGAAATGAATAGGAGAGAAGGATAAGGAATGGGAAGTGAAGATCCATGGATGTTTCCCTTCTCTTACCCCCTATCTCGCCCCATTTCTTCACTCTCTCTCACTCCCAAAGGAATTTTCTTTGGCCAAGGAGGAGGAGAGCATTGTAACAACTTGTGAACTTGTAGAAAGAAGAATATTGAGCACCATTTGACTATTTTTCCCATTTGGATTCCAAGATAAAAATTGTATACATGGAAATTTGGATTACTGTGTGAATTCAATGAGTTGTGTTATAATTTTGATGTTTGCTTCACTTCTAAAATAATGTGTGGATTTCCCTCTTCATATTCACACTACATTGTAATTTAAATTGATATCCTAATGGCATACATGGGTAGTTGAATGTTTTCCTTAGTTCAAACCATGAATCCACCTCTCCATAGCATATTGGTTGGTGCACATGTTTAAGAACTCTAGAAATCAGTTCCAAAAGATATGTCTTAGTTGAACCAATTGATATTTCTCTCCTTTAACTAAACTTCATATTTTAGAATATGCAACATAACGTTCAAACACTCAAGGTCATCCATCCTGAGCTTATAAATAAAAAGTAGGGTGTGGATTAAAAATCAGTTTCCCCTAGTGTCATACCTAGTCCAGTTGCCATGTATTTTCTCCTTGGGCATGTCTAAGTTGTTGATGGTCATTTCTTTGTTTCCCACACATTTTTAGTTACTCCTAAACACTGAGAGGGGACCATAGCTTAAGAAGAGAACCCTGCGACATGTTCTTCTTGTCAAAACACATCCTGTCAACCCTAGCTTGAAAAGAACAACCCCATGAATTGTTCTTGATGGAAAAACGTAGCTAGTGAACCCCAGTTTGGGAAGAGAGACCCCATGAACTATAATTTTTGTATAACTCTTAGTGTAAAATCTAGCTCGAGGAGTAATCCCCATGCATTCATTCCTCACTACCCAAACTCTTCTAGTTATCTCCATTCAAATGAGTAACTCCATGCATTCATTCCTCACTACCCAAACGCTCTGTGTTATCTCTATATTGAGGAGTAACTCCATGCATGCAAGATTCACTATCCCAGTGTTTTACATGAACCTTATATCATGGAAAAACTCATTCCATGTTTGATTTGTTGGTTGCAAAGAGTAAAACCTAACCCTAATGCATAGCACCTCATTATTCCACCTTCATCATTGGAACATTTCCTCTACTACCCACACATACCACAACTGCATATGACATTAAATCCTATGCTAGCTAGGATAATAATGTTCCTATTATCCCCGATATCTTGGGATAACTAGGAGATCATGTCTCGAGGCTCAAAGGTCCTAGACATGGAGTACCGAGAGCAGGATTGACCTGAGCATGGCCCTGGAGGGCCCATCTCTCTTCTTCTCCGCCAGATTTGTCCTGTCAGCAGCAACAGTTTCCATCACCACCGGCTTGGACTTGCATCAGAGAGGACTCTTGCTCCATGAGGTAGTTGGTCCGAGGTATCATGGTATGTGTCATATTTGATCATTATAACCCTCTTATATATGCATTAGTTTCCTTTCATTTCTGATGACTGCTTGGATCTTACACTAATCCACTTGACCATTGTTGGGGTGATTGATGGGGTGACTTAGCAAGTTGATATTCGTGGGTTTTGGTTAGCCACCAAAGGGGATTTGCAGAGCCATCGTCCGCTCCCACCATTTTATCATATTTACATCTTATACCCCACACATCCATCCCATTCCCCTAGTTCGACCATTAGGATGACCTTTGAGGGTTACACTTTGTCTTGTGGGAAGAAGGGGCTAAAGGCCCAGGGGGTAAAAGCAGCTGGTAAAAGATAAAATCCATAGGAAATAAAACCTAGAGATG
>ML808059.1:6840-23777 GCA_009831015.1 Picea engelmannii
TATATTCATTCACAATCAACGCATAATTCATATTTTTCAAATGCATACACACAATAGGAATTTTCATTCTTAACTTTGGCTTTTGATAAAGGGGGTTAGGATAGAGAGTTACTCCTTTTAAGAGTACTTCAAATGGAGTTTCTATGCAACTCATCCATGAGCCCAAGTAGGCCAAGTGTTGTAACCATGCTCTGATACCAATTTGTCACATACCCACTACGACAACCTAGATTTTTTTGTCTTTTTCGTCTTTTCTATGAGGGATAGAATCCCCAAATTTCTATGGGGCCTAGTGCATACCATCCCTTCCCTTATTCTCCTCCATGTGATCATTGGCTATGACCACAGGCCTTACCAAAAAGGTGCTTCCAGCTTTCGCGTTTCAAGATTTCTGTGTGCGAGCTCTCCCTGGCTCCCTGTCCCCTTGAAGTGCCGAAACCCGAAATGGGGTTAACGAGCTCCTTGGCTCCCCTTTTTCCTACTCCATGCGACCACCTTAGTGAACACATGCTAACACCAAATGGCACTACCGGAACTCGTCTTTCGAGATTCATGTTGCAAGGAACCCTTGTTCCTTCAATCCCTGAAACCCGAAAGCCCGGTATCATCTGGATCTACGGTCTAGATTGTTGAATTGATCAACGGCCTAGATTAAATCCCAACATTCTACCTTTCGGGATTTTGGTGGGGTCTTCACTCCTATTTCCCTGATCTCCAGAACCCTGATAGCTTTAGATATTTTCCACATGTCCCTACAAATGGACGGTCTAGATTCTTTAGGGACTCCTCCTTCCTACCACAAGACCCTGTTCGGGGACCTAGGGCTCATCCACAGAGCACGTCAGGGTTTCGTGTACTGGGATTTCGCGACTTGCGAAAACGAAGGATCTTGCCCTTTGGTTTCCCAGGTGCCGAAACGTTGAAACTTATTCACGCTAAACCGATTCGGGGTTTCGTATACCGGGATTTCGTTACCGGTGAAAACGAGGGGTCTTTCCCTTTGGTTTCCCGGGTGCTGAAATGTCGAAACCTATTCATGCCAAACCGATTCGGGGTTTCGTATATCGGGATTTCGCGACTGGCGAAAACGAGGGGTATTGCCCTTTGGTCTCCCGGGTGCTGAAATGCCTAAACCTATTCATGCTAAACCGATTCGGGGTTTCGTAGATCGGGATTTCGCGACTGGAGAAAACGAGGGGTCTTGCCCTTTGGTTTCCCGGGTGCCAAAATGCTGAAACTTGAGAGAACTACTCTTTCTTGTACAAGGTTTCCAGACTCAGATCACATGATCCTTCAGAGGGTTCTGGGGTAATTATCCCTAGGCTTGGTGATCTGACTGAAAAGCCTTCCTAATTTTCTGAGCTATGAACTCTGTGACAGGGGTAAAGTAAACTCGTGGGTTTACTATAATGATAGTCTTTTCAAGGAACTCACTCTGGCTCTGGGATGCGAGGAAACTTTCCGGGAGGAGGTGCCTTCGGGAAACATAGCGCGAGTCAAGTAGATGGAACAAATCTCAAGGGAACGAACTTGTATTCTGAACTTATTCATTCTATACATAAATCGATTATGGTCATATAAGTATAAGCATGCATCCATTATTTTTGGTCAAAACACAAGGCAAACACTTCTATACAGAAACCATTTATGAGCGTATAAACATGAGCATGCGTCCAGGATATTCAATTCAAGATAACAGATATAAACACTTATCAGAAACACCAGGTGTGACGTGATTGCTGAGAGGGGTGCTCGTTTCCACCCAACCGTAGGCTCAGTGACTCTAGACGGATTTACCACTAGCCACCCCTGAGCTAGACCATGATGCTTTAAGATTCAGTCTCCTACTTTCCGCTCAATGGAAGTCAAGGACGAAGGTTACTCTCCTTCTCCTCTACTTAGAACTCCCCCGTATTTCTAGAGTTCCTCCGGTTTTTCTTCCGTGATCCCTGTCGCGCGTGTTCTCTTCCCTGTCCCCAACACTTCCTTTCTTGCATTTTTTTGCAAGATTGTGTGTGGCACAAATTCCCCCGTTCGTGGTCAGGTCTGAGAACTTCTACGGATGGGCAGTTCACCCCCATCCCCTCATTAAATCTTGAGGAKACTCCCCACCTACCATCCCGGCGGGTAATTCATTCCAGGGTCAGAGAGTTGCTTTGGTCTTTGAGCAAGTAAAAACCAGTACGGTATTGGTTCGATGGAAGTTAACRCAACCATTCTAGGTCCCTTCCACCACTTCTCATTAGCCATCGTGGTCTCTTTTAGCACATCCCCTCCCCAGCAGTCATGCAACACATATTCATAACATAATTTACATTCATCGACCTTTTATACAAAGGTCCATCAAATCAAACATTCACATCTTTGAGTTTTCCATAGTTCTTGTCCAATATAATTATTTTTACAGACCAGGGGAAACAGGGTGTTACAGGAAGAAATTTGTCTCCCCATAAAGTAAATAGGAATGCAAGACACAAATAGAATCAAAGATAATGGTTATTATTATAAATAGAACGAATGAGAGAGATTTGAGAGTGTGTGAGATGAGATGGATGCATGAATAATTGGAGGGTTCAAGAGTGAAGGCTTCATCCATACCTCCATCCACACACCCAACATCTATCTATAATTATAAGGAAGACAAAATATTTCCATGGGATGTCTGGCCTCTCTTTTGAATGTGGATTGTCCATTTTCCAGGTAAATCTGCAATCTTTTAAATCTTTTAATTGCCAGGGTCGGTCAGTTAGTGTGATTGTTTTCCATGAAATTTAACTTATGGTATGAATTAACAAGATACATAATGTCATCAAATTCGCGGATATTCTATCGTATAACTATTTCAAAAGCATTTTCATATATGCCTATTGTGAAGTAAAATATTGGAAAAGATTAAATGATAACTATTTTTTGTTCCATCATTTTTTTCTTCTCATCGAAGATCAAGAAATTAGGAGTTTCCACTGTAACTGATTCTTTAAGTCATGTTAATATGTTTAAAATATGCATGTCATAATTGAGAAAATAATCTGATATTTACGTCCCAGGGCTAAGGTTGAATGGTACACAATAAAAGTAAATTATATTCTAGAATAAACATAAACTATACTAATATAGAGCCATGTACATAGCAATGGTTCACAATAGCGAGCTAGCATGATTTCAATTTGGTTATGGGATTCCACTGCCATTGATTAAAAAATACAAGATTTTCATGTCCAACATGTCAAAAAGACGAACATAAAAAACAGAACACACAAAAATTCTAAGAATATTTCCAAGGCGTGGGACTTGGAGTTTACATATTTTCTCATAAAGTCAGAGATAAAGATGTTTTTGTTTGGTTTTTTATTTGGCCAACTCGATTCTTCCAAAACAAATTCAAACTCAGAAACACGATGGTAACCATAATAATAATAATAGTAACTAAATAAATTAATATCAATTAATATGAATAACGTAGATAAATTGCTTGAGACGCTCAATATCCAGAAAGATTGCAACAAGCATCCAACGGTTTTCTTCATCTCTCCTGATGAGAAAAGGCATCACACTCTCCACTGATCCAAACAGAAGATATCTTCCTACCTCGAATCCCGCTTTGACCAAACCTAGAGATAGACTATCCGCCATGCCATTCAATTGTGCAAATTGTAACCAACTCTGCCCTCTTCTCATAATTCCCAAATCTTCAACCTAACCAGTGGCTAGTTTTGTCGATGAGTTGAGTAAATGGAAGTTTGAATGGCTATGTATTCAACGTCTACCAATAAAGGAAGTGAAACAACGTCACAGGCTTGGCAGAGCTGAAACAACCTTTGCTCCGCTGAAATTAGATCCATTTTCTTGGTGGGACTTAATGGCTTGTTTCCCTCGGCTGGACTCAATGGCTCAAGCGCATAGTCTGTGTGGTGAGTAGGGCTTGATGGAGCAAGAACACAGAGAGCTTATGACTTCCACGACATGATAAAGGTATGATGGAGGTGCTTCCATTTTAGCGAGTGGTTGACTCTTTCTAGAAGAGCAAGAGGATAGATGGCCATCATTTTCCCACACTCAAAAGTTACCTGTAACACCAAATCTCAGACAAATAATTTCATAGAGGTTTGAAACAAGGTAGAGATGAGTTATTTGTCGATCCAGGTGGAAGTAGAGGCATAGATTCGACGGTGGTTATAAATTGGCGGAGATGGGCATGAGAAGCAATGTTTGAAGTTGGTGAAGTAGAAAACATGTGGAGGGAGAACATTCACCGTTTTCCATAAACATATGTCAAATTTTGATATGTTTTGGACAGACAACAAAGCCCAAGAAAGAATCTCCCCTTAAAAAACACCTTCGGTGTAATTACCTAAAAACACATAATAAATATTGAATAACGCTTATTATAATTACAATAAAGCAATACACATAACATAATTATCAATCTCTCCTTATTTTATTTTACATAAAGATTAAAGTTAGGTAGTCTCATTTTATCTCTACACTAAAACCTCTAATATTAAGAGAATTTTCTCTTTAAAAAAAAATGTACTCAAATTAAGTTTAAGATAACGATGTGAATGTTGAGGCCATAACAAAATACTTTCCAACAAGAACTCTATTATTAAAGACTTATTCTATGTACAAGGAGGAGAGAAGAAAATGTATTCTTATCACAATGTGAATAAAAGTTTAATCCATAGCAAGTATTTTATTTAGGTATTGGGCATTCTATTCCTTTGTAAGAAGGTTTACTTACTCCAAATTTGGGTGTTAAATATAAATATTAATAGTGTTATTATTTGTTTTTCATATTATTTATTTAAGTATTTTTCATTTAGGTATTGGGCATTTTATTTCTTTGTAAGAATGTTTACTCATTCTAAATTTGGATGTTAAATATAAATATTAATAGTGTTATTATTTGTTTTTCATATTTTTTATTGGAAATAATTAGTTGGAAAAATTTTAGGCACTTCCCACCATTCCAAGGATGGTATCGAGTGTAAAGTAGGTAGTATAGACTTAATGTGGAAATCACACCGTGCATAGTGCCCTAATAACCAACAACATCTTAGCAATAGTGGCATCAACCAATTGAGTTAACCCCAAGGCTATTATTTATTTAATAATATTTGAGAAAGATCTCAATATTTTTACATTATTGATAGGGTTGTTGAAATTTTTTAAAGATCCCACTTATCTTTTAAGTGAAGAAATTTTGCAAATTCCAATTCTAAATCTTTAACAATATCTTCAATAAAAATTTCAAATTTATAAAGATTTGATCTTTTCTAGAACTTTTTGCCAATTTTTAAATAAATTTTTATATGCTAATTAAACAAATATTCATTTTTTTTTCTAAATTAAAAAAGGGCTAAATAATGAAATTTAACCCTTAAAATCTTTTCTTTGTAAATATTGCATTAGATTAACTAAAAACTATTGAACTTTAACATATCTAGAGAATTCTTAAATCTAGATATGAGAATCTAGGAAATGGCATTGTTATATTGTTTGTCGTGATGAAACAACCAAAAGCATAATTAGAAAAAGATGCCAAATTGTTCCATGGATTATCATGAGATATTATTTATTGATATCCTTCATATATTTATTTATGATAAAGAAAAAAGAAAGTTTCAACATGCAATCGAAGTGAAGGGGTTCAACTCTATTATTAATTATTAGCTTCTGCCGAAGGCCATGACTCTAGCATTCGATTCATCGTTGACTTTCGATTACTTTGTCTTTGATTATAAATATTCTTCTTCTTCTCAAAGTTCTACATAGGAAAAGTACAATACTTATTTTTAACAATATTTTAATTACCTTTACCAAAGATGGTGTTGGCTAATAACTTGCAACTCTTATTGTCAAGTTCTTTTTTTCAATGTTTAGATAGCTTAAGTTTTCACTATATTGTATCTTCATTGAAGTGATGCATTTTTTCCAATATGTATGTGTAAGTTTTCACTCTAATATATCTTCATTGACATGACACAGTTCATTTTTTCCAATATGTAACCTAAGTTTATTGAAGCTCTTTCTCAAGACGACGATGATCATTAAATTCATGTCCATTCAGATGACAATGATCATTAAATTCATGTCCATTAAACTAACAAACCTATCTCAAACTGATCTGAAAGGGTATGCAAGGGGTTGGCTTTGCTCGTTTGTCTGCCAAACAGATCTGAAGTAAGCCAGAGGATTTTTGTTTGTCTGCCAAACAGATATGAAGTAAGCTAGAGGATCTTTGTATGCGGTGAATTTTGGCAATATTGTCTACCATCTTTGTCCACCGACACCACCATCATCAAATCAACTTTAATTATGGGGTTCTTTCTCCATAGCTCGGATGCTTTCTCCATAGTTGGGATGCTTCTACATTGTATTTTTCATATCGATTTGTTGAATATCCATCATTCTTGAGTTGAAGCTACATTGTATTTTTCATATCGATTTGTTGAATATGCATCATTCTTGAGTTGAAGTTGTTGTTGCTCGTGGGCTAAAGCGTTGCTCAAACTTTAGCTTAAACTTTGGAAATCCTCGACCTGCACTCAAGGTGTCCTGCAGTTAAGGTATGAACTATCCACTCTCACTTATAGTGATTTATAATAAATCAAGACCAATATACAGGCTTTTGCTCTAACCATTCATATAACATTAAGGATACAATTTTATCTGATTAAATAAACATAGTACCGTATTTATATCAATGTATACAAAACAGACTCCATTAAAATAGTTGTTATGCAACATAGTTAACTGTAACTTTATAATAGATGAAGCATACCAGCAGAATTGCTAAGCAGAGCGATCAGGCATAATTTGCCGCATAAAATGCCTTTCTTCAAAACTAAATTTAGTTATAAATATTAATACTCTGTTATGTACTCAATTATAAAAATATATCTGAATTAGCCTTCTTAAAATCATAAAACTAACAAAACGACTCCAGTTTACTCTGGAATTTCAGCTACGAAGACAAGTGCGAATGTCTTCCTCTTTACTCTAAAGATTTAACGATTGGGTATTATTTACCATTAAAAATACCTTTCCTTGACAATGTGGATATGCTTTTCCATACTATTATTATAAAATATGAAATTGCTCGAAGAAACGAAGAGAAGTGATAAACTTATGAGTCTTTTAACAATACTAATGACAAATGACAAGTCCACAATTAAAACTTCAATATTCATTAAAATACTATACTAAAATACTAAATTTGTATACATTTGTATTCAATATAAATTTGTACAAATACTAAAATTGAAATGCCCCTGTGCATTCAATATCCATTACAATGTCTGCTTCGTATCCTTTCAGCTTGCAATGATTTTGACCCTTTGGCACACAATTTTGGAGGAATCAGCAACTAGTTGGGCACGTGCTCGCGTTACACGTGGTCGTTTTATCCAATCGCTACCACTATAACCTCCAGGTGTTCCCACGATGCCCCTTACGCGACACACAAGGTAAGTCGGGGGGAGTTGAACTCGAAACCTCATGGAACTTCATTTTCACGGCACTTGCCAATTGAGCTACCCCCCGAGGGATGAAAGGTATGCGGGCTTGGCCCAGTTAAGCTTTCTGCATCTAGACCACGTCCTTTCTCTGGTTTGAGCACAAGACCTGACCTTCGTTGCAAGAACGACTTTACCATCCAACCACCTCCGCTGACCTTGTTTTGATGGTATTATTGCATAAACATCAGACATAGATAAAAGTTTATTGCCATAAATCTTTTTGTTGAGATTATTTAGGGTGGATAATGTATTTAGTGAGTTTTATGACGTATTTAAATATGTTATTAATAATTTTGATGATATTAATATAAAAAAAAATCCCTATTAATTTATATATTATCATTCTATCCATGTCTAATATCTTATCATTCTATCCATGTTAAATAGGGAATCTGTGCATATAAATGATTATTTCACTATTATTCTAGCTGTTATATTTATCATTTCATGGACTATACATCTAATGGATGGAACTATATGGCAGATTGTTATTTTTATATGCAGTATTTGAAAGCCAGACGATACCCTGAAATATTCGAAGTACATGAGCTGAATCTTTTAAGTATAATAAGTAAATATAATAATTAGAAACATGATATTACATTAATATCATAATTCATTATTGCAGTTGTGCATATATGATAGATAGTATCACATGGTATAAATATAACATAATAGTTTATGAGTTTGACAAACAACAATTTATTCATTTGAAAAAATTGTAAAAAGGATTTTCTAATTATTGATTGGAACATAAAAAATAAAACATAGCCCACCTTTCTAATTTGTTCTCAATAACTTTCTTTTTTATTAGTTGACTATGGATTGTTGGTATTTTTCATTTCTCCATGCAACACCAACACTAGATCTACCAACATCAACAAATTCACTAACATCAAGAGACATCACCACTACTTCACGTACATCGCCACTACAGGTGGCACTTGTTTGCCTTATAAGGAATTTTTGGACAAAGATTTTTATGTGCTTATCCACGATGAAGTGTTGCAAGATTTGATACATCAAGATAGGAATTAGATTTCATTAATGGACAATTTAAGAAAACATGGAAGTTGTATAGATATTGAATAAAGGGATGTAGAAGCAAACACCAATGTATATGGATAAGGTAATAGTTATCCAATCATCATTTTTTTTTTAGTGATATTGTTTTTTAATATAAATGCTTACTCTTATTAAATGTGGCAAGTACCCCTAGATGGGGTGGCAAGGAGGCAACATGAGGCAAGTCACTGACTAGATCATGACATGTGCCACAAGGGTTCACCATTTGAGACCCTATGTGGAGTGATTTCAGGTCATATCCCACGTGGTTAAATTTATGGTGGACATGAATACCATAGTCGAGGTTCATTTCTTTACGATGGGAGAAGTAAATGTCACTTGGTGAGATCACAAGTCTGGTTTGATGCAGGATTTAATGAGATGGAGGGTTCAACATGGTCGTACCCATCACACACTCTATATGATGATAGTTGTTCTTAATGAGGTGCACTTTCTCTGGTGGAAATTTATGGAAGCCATAGGGGCAATGTCCAGTGGTTGTCTATGATGAGATGGGGATGTAAGGAGAACATGAGCTGAGGTCTTGGTTCTTATCTATTATGAGACAGGTTTAAAAGATCGATGGTTTGTCGACCACCACCATAATGCACCTTGGAATTGTGACTCAGTCTCTCGACTGGCTCATTCCTTAACTGACATAGGTGGCATTATATTTTTCACTGTGGGTTTGTGTTTTTTGGTTCTGCCAATGGTTCAAGGTGGTTAGAGAAGAAGAGGAAGGCATCAACATCGCTGACTACCTACTTCGAGGGCCCAACAAGAGGTTGTGGTGTCTATTGAGACTTTTCGGGTTCACACCCCCCTTGAGATTCGAGCTGAGTTGGGTATGTTGGAAGCTAATGTTTGTTTTGGCCGCATCTTGGTAGTTGATGGGGAAGTTGATTATGATCTTACTAGTTGGATCTCTGATATAGGGTCCTCTCGTTCCCGAGAAACGAAGTACTATTGAACCTTTGATATTTGACGTTTCGGACCAAACCAGTGTGGTCCATCATCAGGAAAAGTATTATGAGATATGAAATTAATTTATAATATTTCTAGGTTTTACATCTCTTGATTTCATAAGTCGGCTCTTAATAAATAATTAATATTTTTAGGTTTTATATTTCCTGATTTCAATTTTAAATAAGTCAGCTCTTCATAACAACTTTTCATGTATTTATTTACACTTGTTATATCTTTTTTCCTTCATATCTCATAATACTTTCCCTAATGATGGACCACACTGGTTTGGTCCGAAACGTCGAATATCAAAAATCAATGCGATGAATCCGAAAGAACTATTTCATCAAAACAATGGTCACAAAAGTCTTAGAACATAAATACTATTGAACCATCGACCTTTACTGACACATCAAGGATTTTCTAGGGAAAGTGATATCAAAATGGAACATTGTCACCAACAAAATGCCCCTACAACTAGAGTACCTTCAATTGAAAACAAAAGAGGTTGACCATAAAATCTCACTCCTAGCAGAGAAGACAATTGGGTTGAACCTCAATGAGACTAGTGAAGGAAATCAACAATCTTTGATGGAAAAAGTTCACTCTCCTCTGGTCTAATTTCGTATGCTCTATTTTTTTGCTTTATCTTTTCATAGTACATGCTCTATTTCAAATGATAAGCATTAGTCAGGTTTCAGTTAGGTGTTAATAGGTATTTTGAGGTATGTCATATAGACATAGGACACTGGTTATTTTTTGATGTAAAAAAAACTCCCTGTCTCAAACAACATTTATATAGTTGTTGGTATGGTTTCCAATGTGGCAGACCAACAACTAGATAGGTGTAATTTTATCAATGCTTTTAATATATAATAGTTAGAGATAACTTACAAAAAAATGTGGCAAGTATGATCTTCTCCAATAATGGGACTAATGAAGTGTAGTTAGCTTAAAGAAGTGAAAGAAGCACCCTTCGACTAAGAAACCATGAGCGGGGAGTATTTGCTTCACCAAAGTCACATAGGACTTACATCTAATCCTAGACACTTAAAATGGATTGCTTGCACAATTGAGACATCCCATGAGGAGTGAAACATGTATATGGAGGATTTGAACATTAGTGTGGGGAATATCACCACCCTTTCTTAACCATTGAACTAATACCCATTAATAAGGAGATATTCCTTTAATGAATACATGTTATAATGATTGATCCAAGGAAGCTAGATAGATACTTTATGTTAGATGCTATAGAGGAGTGTATTAATGATGGAGTTGAATATAAGCCTTCGATGCAACATGTTTTTTTAGTGAAGATCTTGTATGAAGTATGAGCCACATATGATGTATAATAGGTTTAAATATCGAGGGATGGTAGAAGTTTATTTGTATTATTTAATTTTGAATGTGAATCATTTGTGGAATCCTAAAAAAGTAGAAGAAAATGTTGGTGTGTTAATATGGGATAATGAATAGAGATTTGCATGAGTGATGCAATGAAAAAAAGGTGTGCAATTGATAACCACTACTCATGAGGTGATGTAGTTGATTTTAAGATGTGGGACTGCACTATTCATGATTGTTCACTTTATATCATTTTTTTCCAAGAAAAGTAATATTTGTATTCAATGTTTCAAGTGTGAAATCAAAATACATCTCTAACTGTTGTTGAAGGCTCAAAAAGAGAAAGTTTTGAGTCAACATTGTCTTGTAACAATCTCAATCCTACCTCTACTTGTTACAATTTTACTTAGACTCCTCCATTGAGAACTTTATTAAAATTTACATATCAACCCTAAGTTTCAGACTTAAAAACAAAACATGAAATAACAATAAACAAAGGACATCAATTAAGGATTCTTTCAACTCCATCTTTTGTAATGAGATTTTTAAATTCAAGGACATGGGGGTGAGCATTGATCCACTTATGTGTGCATGGGTCACAAGATCATTTAATACAACTCTTTAGTTACAACCACACATTCGACCACTATCTCAAGGTGATCCCATGGCTCTAGGAAAACCCCGCATGGGAATTGAACCTTACCCATTGTTGAAAAAATCCTCACTCCTCACCAATGGATCCAACCCCTTTGGGCCACTTTTGTAATGTCCCCAATGGGAAAATGCTAGGAAAATAAAGGTTTTTTGTCAATGATGAAGTTCTGGTTGTGTACTTTTTTCAAATACTTGCATTACATGTGTTCATATTCAATGAGGCCTGATACCCATTGTTGTATGCAAACTCCACCAAATGTAGGTACTCTTCCCACTTGGATGGATTATCCATCACATACATTCTCAATATGTTTTCAATCACCTGATTAAATCTCTCTATTTTCCCATGTTTCTGTGGGTGATATGATGTACTGAAGTTTAGATTCGTGACAAACCCCTTGAACAATCCCTTCCAAAAGTTTGAGGTAAACTTGGAATCTCGATTTGACACAATTTCCTTAGGCACTCCATGCAACTTGAAAATTTCTTTCATGTAAATCTCAACAATATTTACTACCTTATGGTTCATCTTGATTGGAATAAAATTTGAATCCTTGGTTGACTTGTCCACCACCACCATTATTGAGTCATGTATCCTTGTTGTCCTAGGCAACTTGGTGATGAAGTCAATGGTGACCACCTCCCACTTCCACTCTGGAATTGGAAATGGATGTAGCATTCCTAATGAGTATCCATGCTCAACCTTCACCCTTTGGAATTCCATACATTTGGCTATATAATCAAGCACAACCTTCTCCATGCCCAACCAAAATATTGACTCTTTATTGTTGCAATGGTTTTTTGATAATTTGAGTGTCCATCATACAAAACATTATGTGTCTCCTTTAGTATCAAATTTCATAATTCATTTGAATTAGAAACATATGCTCTATTTTTGTGCAATAATATTCCATCATCTCCCATCTCATACTCGTTGTACTTTGGATATAAATTAGCTTGATGTATGCTTTCCTTGACTTGTAAATAATGTTGGTCTAAATTTGTAGCTCCCAAAAATCTCTTGAATTGTAAATAATGATGGTCTACAATTGTAGCTCCCAAAATTATGTATTTTAAATCAAACCTGAACATACTTATGGATGTAGCATGCATCTCATGCACCCTCTTGCTGAGTGCGTCAACTACTTTATTCTTCTTTCCCTTGATGTGCTTGATATCAAAGTCATATTCACTGAGAAATTCCAACCATATAATTTTTCTGGCATTCAATGTTGGATACTCGGATAAGTGCTTTAGACCACAATGGTTTGTCCTCAACTCAAATTTTCTACCTATGAGATAGTGCCTCCACATATTTAAGGCATGTACTATGGCTGCCAAATCTAGGTCACATGTGGCATAGTTCCTTTCATGATCTTTCAACTTCCTTGACTCATAACATACCACGTGTCCATTTTGGACAAGGACTCCACTAAGCCCTTCCTTGCATGCATCAAAGCACACTATGAAATCATCCTCTAAATAAAAAATATTCAAGATTGGTGCATTTGTTAATAATTCCTTCAAACGCTGAAATATTTCTTCACATTTGGAGGTCCATTCAAAATTTATCAAAATTTTTCAAAAAGTAACGGGATGTGAAAATTTTCAAATAATAATTAATTCTTTTGCAAATAAGTAATGGGATGTGAAAATTTTCAAAATCCTCTAATAAACCTCCTATAATAACTGGAAAGTCCCATGAATGATCTGACCTTGGTAACATTCTTTGGTCTAGACCATCCTTTGATTGCCTTAATATTTTCTAGATCCATTGCTATGCCTTCCTTTGAAATGATATAGCCCAAGTAGTGGATCTGATTTTGGTAAAATGAACATTTTCTCAACTTGGCATATAACCAATGTTTCCTTAGCACTTATATCCCCATTCTTAAGTGCTACTCATGTTCTTATTTTGACTTAGAGTAGATAAGTATGTCATCCAAGAAGACAATGACAAACTTATCCAAGTAATCTCTAAAAATACAATTCATCAAACAAATAAATATAACTGGTGCATTTGTCAATCCAAATGACACCATTACAAATTCATAATCATAGTTTCCAAAAATGTCCCCCCCCCCACTCCTAGGCTAGGAAGCGTGCTCCAAGCGGGAGTGCTCAAGGAGCGCCCTTGGGAGTGCGCTCCCAAAATATGGGAGTTCACTCCGAGCCACTTGAGGATGCTCCCTGCACTTTTGTGAGTGCCACACTCTTGGATCCTGGGAGCATGCTCCCTGAGTGCTTTCCCCACGCTCCCTTGCCCAAGTCAAATGCTCCCATGCATAAAAATGACTATTTTTTCTAATTTTTTAGTGGAGGTGGGACCTAGGGTAGGTTTAGGGTTTAGGGGAAAGTGAAGGAGAAAATAAAATATCTCCTCCCCCTCTCTTTTTCTCAGTCTTTCTTCTTTGTTTTCTTGAGTTTGAAGTGGAGATCTTGGAGGAGAGAGAAAATGAGAGTGCGGATTTTTGAGGGAAGATTTGTTAGAGCTTGGAGGAGAGAGCAAAGGAGAGCTTGGAAAAATGAGCAAAGAGGAGCTTGGAGAGAAAAAAGGAAAGAATCTATCTCAACTTTCAAGAGATAAAGAGGTAAGCCCAAGCCCAACTCTCTCATTTACTTGGGTTCTTTGTTTTTGTTTTTTTCCTCTTCTCCTACTCTTTCCATTCCTTCTTCTCCCTCTTTTTATTGCAGGTTATTCATCTAAAATTGAGAAAAATGGTATTCTTTTGGTTTATCATTCCATTTTTGGTTCTCATGGTCTTGGTGGGGAATATGCATCAAAGGGAAGAAGGGAATGAATACAAGGGAGGATTTGAAGAGGATGAAAATGGAAATGAAGGTGGAAAAGATTCATTGACACCCTTGTGGATATTTGTGACAAAACTTGAGGGNGGGGGAGGTGGTGGAACCACCAAATTTGTATGTCAACATGATTTTCATCAAGGAAAAACTTATACTGGTTCATATACTCGTGTGAGGAGGCATCTTTGTGGTGTAATGGAAAGTGATGACAATAAGGGGGCCATAGAGATCTCAATTTTCCCTAAGATATCCAAGGAAGAGAGAAAAAATACATAAATATAGAGGAAGTTGCACAAATAAAGTATGGTAAAAAAGAAAAGCTTCATTCTAATGCATCATCTAAATTTGGTGGAAACACATTTGCATCTCGTCATGTTCTGCAACCTTTGATTGTAGAAGAACAATAAAAAATTTACTTGATATTGGAGGTAGGGATGAGGTGGAAGAAAAAGTGGTACAATTTCTCTATGCTTGTGGTGTCCCATTCAATGTGCTTCGCTCCCCCTATTTCGATGATCTTGTTTAGGGAACTAATGAATCCCCCAAAGGATACAATAGCCCCAACTATGAGAAATCTAGAACTATTTTTCTAGACAGGGAAAGAGAAAAATTTCAAAGAGATCTAACGTGGTTTACAAATGAGTGGGGGGACTTTGGGGTATCCATTGTATCTGATGGTTGGAAAAATGTTAGAAACCAACATTTGATCAATATTCTTGGTGTTTCTGCTACTGGTGCAGTGCTTCTTGAAACACATGACTCCTCCTCAATCATTGTATCTTCTCAAAACATTGCAGAGCTACTATTGAAAACCATTAATGACGTTGGTACTTCTAATGTGATTAAAGCAATCATTGATAATGCACCAAACTGTAAGGGAGTAGGTAAAATCATTGAGTGATCTTGTCCACACATCTTTTGGTCTGGGTGTTTGGTGCACATCTTGAACCTTTTGATGCATGATATTGTCAAGCATATAGAATGTGGATGGATTAATGACTAGTACAAAAGAGGGAAGAAACTCATCAAATTTGTCACATGTCATACAAGGGTCAATTACTTTTATGACACTCACTCTAGGTTGCATCTACTTAAGATTGAAAAAACTATATTTGGTAGCTATTACCTCACCTTTAGGTGCCTATTGACGGTGAGACAAGCTTTGGGTGATATGATGATGAGTGATGCATGGGATGAATTGAGCAATGATAGAGATGGTGCTAATGTAGTGAAGGAGACTTTTCTAGATAGTCATTTTTGGACACAAGTTCAATATGTTTTGCAATTCACCAATCCAATTTATTACATGATCAAATTTTCATATTCATATCGACCAATCATTGGGGAGGTGTATGAGAATATAGATAGAATTCTTGGGTATATTAAAGACATTGTTCAACCTAGAGATTTCAACTTGTATAATCATATTTGTGTAGAGGTGGAAAAACAATGGGAAATGTTAAATATTCCACTACATGCCTTATCATATGTGCTTACACATAAATGCCATCATGTATCATGGATTTCATCACCAACACCTAGTGGTGGGTCCAAGAAAAGACCAAGCATTAGAAAAATTGGTTCTGGACGAGGAGTGTGACAACATAAGAAAACAATTGAGCTAATACATCCTTAGTAATGGTGCCTTTGGGACCAACCATGAAATTATAGATCAACCAAATCTAACTTCTCTCGAGTGGTGGAACATGCATGGAGGTGCTACCCCACAACTACAATGTTTGGAAACACGGGTGCTTTCACAAGTGGTGAACACTTCTTCTGCAAATAGGTGTTGAAGAACCTATAGTTTCATCCATAGTGTCAAAAGAAATAGGTTGAATGTAAACTGGTCAGAGAGCTTGGTTATGTTCATTACAATTTGTGATTGTTGTCCCATTACTATGCGGTGGAAAAGACGGATAAAAACTTGAAGAGTTGGGACAACAATCTAGAGGAGGATAACTTGGAGGATGGAGTATTGGTTTTAGAGAAATTGGAGAATGATCTTGTTAACAGAAGGATCTGCAGACTGATTCTTAAGAATCAGAAAAAAAAATTGAGGTTTACCCTCAAGAGTATTATGGTGTAAATCATGTGGCATTCTACCCATGATTTCCATAGGGAAAACGAGAAGATTGGAGGCCTAAGAAGCTTAAGCACCCTCTCTCCACCTATCACATCTCCCTTCCCGATACCTCCTCTCACCTCCTGACACCTGCCCCACTCACATTCCACTTTCCCTTGCCACTGAAACCTCGTCTGATCCTCCGCTCCCCCAATCACTTCCTTCCACATGGTCTTCTCTCACTCGTTGGGCCATGTGAGTTTTCACCAAGTGCCTCGCTCCACATCACCCCTGCGCATATGCTATCAGAATGACACCTGCAAATCTCGCATTGGTCATAGAAAAATACCATCCATGGCCTCAAGGCATTAGGATGGAATCACAGAAGTCATTGGCACCGTTTGAGAATAGTTATGGGTGTCAGGCCCAGTCCTAATCCCAATGAAGACCGTTATTGAAGATTGTGGGTAGCAGTTGAGACCTCACCTCATCCCATAAATGGAAAACATTGCAGAGAG
>ML808059.1:39017-52071 GCA_009831015.1 Picea engelmannii
AACCAAGTGCAGGCCTTCCACGAACCTCCCAGCCTTAGACCACACTGCTCATCAACTCAGCAGTGGGTCACCCCCGAGCTGGGACTAAGCTCCACCCCGAGACAAGGAATCCTAGGTTAGGCTGAGGTTACAGGGAAAACAGTACATAGCCACAGGAAGGGATTCTCTCCCAGGAACCACCCACACTCACTACCCACAGACCGTCATTTCCCACATGCATGCTCCACCCCAGGAGTATACACCTTCTCTATCACCTGGACAGTCCTTCGGCTACTAACCTCCCTTGCCTTGGGTTATAGCAATAGACCGGACCAGAAGTCTCTGGGCTCTGTGGCAGCTACAGGGTTCCTTCCAGGAGTTCTCTCCTTCCTCTGTGCACTCTCTCACCTGGAGAGAATTGCTCACAGGTCAACAAACCTCCCACACAGTCCAGCACTGCATGGCCACACAACCAACGGAAAAATAGACACGGCTTTTCCACAGGCTCAGCAATGGAAAAATGGCTCAGGGTCACGGCTTCGGGATAAAGATCTCACGCACAGGCTCGATCTTGGGAAGTGGATGCACACGGATTCTCCAGACACAACACGTGCTTTTTCCCCATTCAAATAGAGGTGAAATCGGCTCTTTCAGAATTGATCACAGTTTTTCGGTTCAGTACGGAGGTATACACAGGTTTTTCAATTCAGAAGGTGTACGGGGTTTTTCTGCAAAGCTCGGGTTCGTCGTCCTGCTCAGAGCCCCTACACCCTCAGGAAGTCCGCTTGAATGAGAGAGTCCCCCTTCACGGTCCACCCAAACTGTTTTATTTGCATGCACCAGGGTTGACACTTGTCGCCCTGGAGACTGCATGCGTTCCACCAGCATGCATCACCTTCCCTTGGTCAAGAACTTAGGAATAATAATATAAATGGCACATGTTCTTTTGGAATAATACTAAAATATTATTCCTAGGCTTAAGCCCCCTCCTAGGCTAAACACTTAGCCCCTTTTCCCACCTTCCAGCCCCTAATCCCTTGCCTTCTCTGTGGAAGTTCAGTCCCCCTTCACTCATTCATCGTGGTCCGTCTGCACCTGGCGGTGTTTACAATTTTATTATTTTTTTTTGTATATATATACAAGTACAAAATCAAGCCCTAGGCCTCCAACCCTTAGGCTCTCTGGCCTAACAATCACATAAGCCCACCGTCTTATACAAACTTGGCTCACCAGCCTATAACACATATTTACAATTCATTTCATACATCGTATTTACAACTGGGCTCGGCCTTGGGGACATTACAACTACCTTAAGAAGTTTCCCAAGTTCACAGGTGAGGGAGACATAATTGCATAAGATCATCTTAAAGCCTTTTATAGTTATACAGACAACCATGCCATTGAGAATGAAGATGTATGGATGAGGATTTTTGTTCATAGACTTGATGGTGAGGCTAGGAAGTGGTTTAGGGATTTTCCCCCTAGATCTATCATCGAGATTGAGGCTTTAGATGATGCTTTTCTAAGGTAGTGGGGGGACAACAAGGACCTTTTGTATTATATCACAAAATTTGGATCCCTAAAGTGGAAAGAAGAATAGTTTGTCTCTGATTTCTCTCAAAGATTCAACAAAATGTACAATAAGATCCCTCCTGAGATAAAGCCTATAGAGACCTTTGCCAAAATCACCTATGCTAGTGCTTTTGACCTTGACTTTTGCCTTTTACTGAGAGAAAGGAGATCTGCCTCGTTAGCTCATATGCAAGATGCAACCGTGGAGGTAGCATCTAACATAGTGGCATCTGATCAACTTAGACGGAAATCTAATAAGGACAGGAGAAAGAGTAGAACTAAAGCCTCAACCTTTGATTCCTTTATTGTCCACCTCCAAGTTGATGAACTTACCAAATTAGTAACATCTCTTTCTGCTGAGATGGAAAAGTTAAAGTTTGAGGGAAAACAGACCTATAGAAATACATAAAATGTTGATAACAGAGGTGGTTTTAGGAGACCTAATAATTCTCCTCAGACTCTTACAAGAGATCCCAGAAACAAAGAAAGAGATGACTAAAAGATCCAAACTCCCTTACAAAACAACCTTTTGGCTGACGAGGAAGGAGAAGATGAAGACAATGATCTTGATATCCATTGATTGGGTGACACCCCTCCATCCCCTTACTTAATCCAATCTACATATGGGAAGTCCTTAATGGATAATCAAATAGATGAATTAAGTAAGGGAGAGAAGGCAAAAGAGAATCTTAGTAGATATGATCTGAGATCTAAAAAGAAAGGGGAAAATACTAATGCTTCTGATCAACCCACAAAAACAGAAAAATATGCCAAGGCTGTGACAGTTGGGAGCAAAGAGAAATTTGCTCAAAGCCCCCCAATTTTGGTTGAGGATCCTATCCCAGAAGTCAAGGAGATCCTGAAATCTCCACCTTCCTTTAGTTATGAAAATGAGATCCAAAAAATCAAAATACCTGTGCCATTTTCAGAACTGATAAAAATTGAAGAAGTTAAAAAATGTCTTTCCAAAATGTTGTTGTCTGAATCCTACTCAAATACCGCTGACTCAGTTAATCTTCAGGATGAAAATCCAACAGTCATCTTAGGTCCTTTGATAGAAGATAGAGATGATTCATCCCCTCCCTTCTATACATCACTAAACATACATGATAAGGTGTTTCTTAATTGTGTAATGGACTCAGGGGCATCTCACAATCTCATGCCCAAAGCAGTCATGGATGAACTTAGATTAGAAATCACAAAATCTTACTATGACTTATATTCTTTTGACTCTAGGAAAGTGAAGTGTCTTGGGGTCATGAAAGATCTGGTTGTGACCTTGTTTCAGTTGCCCATGAAAAGTTTGGTCATGGACACTATAGTGGTTGATGTTCCCCCCAAGTTTGGTATGTTATTGTCAATATATTGGATAAAAAAACTTGGGGGAACTTTGCAGATGGACCTCACATATGCCACCATTCCTGTGTTTGGGGGTGAGCATAGAAGAATTTACAAGGAAGCTCAGTTGGCCTACATCATTAGTGATGAAACATACCCCACCAACCATCCTATTTTTTCTATTGACACTGATTTGGGATCTAACCTATTGCAGCTCACTAATACTCCTGAACCTCCTCTTGAAATCAGAAAACAATCCATTACTCTTTGTGAAATCCCTCCTCCAACTACCTATGTTTGGAAGATGTTCTTTGATGGAGCCTCTTCTAAGTAAGTTATTGGTGCTGGAGTGGTCTTTGTTTCACCTTGTCAAGAGACTATACCTTTTTCCTACAAGCTAGAATTTGAAGCTACAAATAATGTGGCAGAGTATGAAGCTCTTGTTTTGGGTGTAAGGGATGCAAAATACATGGGGATTGAAGAGCTATCAATATTTTGGGATGCAGAACAAATTGTTTATCAGATCAAAAATATTTATCAAGCCAAGCACCCTAGGCTTAAGACTTATAGAAATGAAGTATGGGACCTAGTTGACAGTTTCTTCCTAGCTTTCAACATTTCATTTATTCCAAGAGAGGAGAATACCATGGCTGATTCTTTGGTTGTTTCAGCAAGCCATTTCAGAGTCCCATTGCCACCTAAACTCAAGTATGATGTAGGGGTGAAATATAGACCCTCTGTACCTAAAAATATTAGGCATTGGAAGGTGTTTGAGGATGATAATGAAATCAAAAAGTTTCTTGAGTCTGTTGATGAGTTCTCTACATTACATATTGATCAAGATCATGATTATGAAAGTAGCCCTCATGATGATGTATTTTTAAATAAAATTTCTAATCACCATATTGTTCAGCTACCCAGCAACCACATTCCGAAGGGACTAGTTCCTTTGGAAATATTTTTTGATGGGAATGATGCGGCAGTAAAGTTTAGAGGTTCAGCTGATGATGCTGAAGTAGCTGAGTACAATATTGCTACAGAGAAGGATCCCAAATTTGTCAAGTTGTCAAGCAGTTTGTCAAGAGAGGAAAGGGCTGAATATGTTGAGCTGTTAAAGGATTTTGTTGATGTGTTTTCCTGGACATATGAAGATCTCAAGACATATGACACAAGTATAATTGAGCACAAGATCCCATTGAAGGAAGAGTCCAAGAAATTTAGGTAGAGGTTGATATAAATAAATCCTATGTTGTTTCCCATTATGGAGAAGGAGGTTAAAAAGATTTTGGATGCCCATATTATCATTCCTTTGAGGTATTTTGAATGGGTGTCCAACTTGGTCCCAGTAAGAAAGAAGAATGGAGAAACCAGACTTTGTGTGGATTTCTGAAATATGAACAAAATCTCTAAAAAAGATAATTACCCCTTGCCCAAGATGGAACACATATTACAAAGGATGACAGGGGCATCCAGGATGTCTATGATTGATGTATTTTGTGGATACAATCAAGTCTCTGTCTTACCTGAAGACAGAGATAAGAAAACATTCACTACTCCTTGGGGTACATTCATGTATGCTAAGATGCTCTTTGGATTGATGAACACAGGAGCAACCTTTCAGCGAGCCATGGACATAGCTTTTATTGGAGAAAATGACAAGTTTGTGGTCATTTATTTGGATGACATAACAATGTTCTCACAATCTGATAAAGAATATTATGATCATTTGAAAAGAGTCTTCTTGAAATGCATAAAATTTGGTCTCTCTTTAAATCCCAAGAAGTCATTATTTGCCATGAAAGAGGGAAAACTGTTGGGGCACATTGTGTCAGATGAGGGGGTAAAGATTGATCCAAGCAGGGTAGAAGCTATCCAAGCTTTGTCACTCCCTAGATCCAAGAAAAAAGTTCAGTATTTTTTGGGGAAAATTAATTTTCTGAGAAGGTTTGTTTCAAATTTTGTTGAGTTGGTAAAGTTTATCACAACCATGTTGAGGAAATGAAATGAAATCAAATGGACCGTTGAATCTCATAACTCTTTTGAACAATTAAAGAAGGCATTGAATGAAGCACCTGTGCTCATCAGTCCTGACTACTCCAATGAGTTTCTGATTTTCTCTTTTGCTTCATTTAACATAGTAGCAAGTGTTTTATTGCAGAAAAACATCAAGGGGTTAGAGCAACCCATTTCCTTTTTTAGTAGGGCACTGAGAGATGCTAAAATAAAGTATGATGTCATGGAAACACATGCCTATGATTTGGTTAAATCTCTCAAAGCTTTCAGAGTTTATGTGCTACATTCAAAAGTCATTACATATGTTCCTTCAGATTCTGTGAAGGAGATCCTCATTCAGCCTGACATAGACAGAAGAAGGAGCAAGTGGATTGCCAAGATCCTTGAATTTGATCTTGAAATAAATCCCACCAAATTGGTTAAAGGCCAAGGTTTAGCTAGGTTTCTGGATGAATCTAATTACAAAGCCTTGGGGGTCAATTTCATCAACAATTATTCTGAGAATCAACAAGCTGAGTTGTCTGATGAAGATCCTCAAGTCACACCCCCATTGGCAGGATGCACTTGGTACAAGGACATTATATTTTTCCTACAGAAGTTGCAGCCTCCTGATGGCATGGAAAAGAGCAAGGTAATAGATTTAAAGATCAAATCAATTAAATATTGTCTGATTGATCAAGTCTTATATTGGAAAGACCCTTTAGGAGTGCTATTGAGGTGTATAGACCCACATAAAGCCCAAAAGATGATGTATGATTTTCATGATAGTTTATGTGGGGGGAATCACTTCTGGAGAACCACGGCCTACAAGATTCTCAGGTTTGGATATTTTTGGCCTAGCCTCTTCACTGATGTTTGTTCTAAAATCAGGGCTTGCATTAAGTGTCAGAAGTTCTCTGGAAAGATCAAGCTCAAGTCTTTTCCATTGAAGCCCGTGGTAGTTTCAGGACCTTTTCAACAATGGGGCCTAGATTTTATTGGGGAAATCCACCCTACTTCAAGTGGTCAGCATAGATGGATCTTGACTTCCACATACTACTTTACTAAGTGGATAGAAGTTACCCCCACAAGAAATGCTTCCCACAAAGTAATCATTGGTTTTCTTGAGGATATTGTGGCAATATTTGGTTGTCCAAACATAATTGTCACTGATAATGCTTCATCTTTTAAGCCTGAACCATTGATTAAGTTTTATGAACAATTTGGAATCACATTGCTTCACTCTACTCCTTACTACCCCCAAGGTAGTCGACTGGCAGAGTCCTCTAACAAGAGCCTTATTAAGATCATCAAAAGACTGTTAGAGGAAAACAAGAAGACACGGGATTCAAAGCTTAAATTTTCTTTATGGGCTGACAGAGTGACAACAAAGAGATCTCTTGGTGTCTCTCCTTTATAGCTTGTGTATGGAGTTTATGCCATCTTTCCTTCTTAGCTTGCCTTGCCTGTGGAAATATTCTTCCAATATTACCAGGGAGAACCAGATGATATGATTAGAAGAATACACCAGTTGGTAGAAGTGCAACAGACTAGGGAGCAGCTACTAGACAAAGCACATGACCATCAACAGAAGATCAAACAAGCTTTTGACAAAAAGGTCAACAAAGAGGATTTCCAACTGGGAGATCTAGTACTTAAATGGGATGCACCTAGGCAAGATAAAGGCAAACACGGTAAATTTGAGGCCTTATGGATCGACCCCTTCAAAATTTCTGAAGTTTTTTCAAATAACACTTACAAGTTGCAGGATTTGGAGGATGCTGAAGTTTTTGGTAGCCTTGTAAATGGGCATTTTCTGAAAAATTTCTTTACTTAAGCCATGAGTAGCTTCCCATGTCATTGTAAATATCACTTTTCTTTTGTTTTGGTTTTTATAAGCGACTCCACAACCCAATACAAAGGCATTGAAACTGCAAAAGGAGTTCTTAGAGTCTCACAGGGAGGTCTCTATCCCCCATGGAGCTTATATGTTAAGACAAGGATCTGCAGACTGTTTCTTAAGAATCAGACAAAAATTGAGGTTTACACTCAAGAGTATTATGGTGTAAATCATGTGGCATTTTTCCCATGATTTCCACAGGGAAAACAAAAAGATTGGAGGCCTAAGCAGTTCAAGCACCCTCTCTCCACCTATCACATCTCCCTTCCTGATACCTCCTCTCACCTCCCGACACCTGTCCCACTCACATTCCACTTTCCCTTGCCACCAAAACCTCATCCCAACCTCCGCTCCCCCAATCACTTCCTTCCACATGGACGTCACTCACTCATTGGGCCATGCGATTTTTTTCCAAACACCTCTCTCCAGATCACCCCTACACATACGCTATCAAACTGCCACCTACAAAGCTCACATTGGTCACAGACAAAGACCATTCATGGCCTCGAGGTGTCAGGATGGACTCACATAAGTCATTGGCACCGTCTGAGAACAATTATGGGTGTCAGGCCCAGTCCTAATCCCAATGAAGACCGTTATTGAAGATTGTGGGTAGCAGTTGAGACCTCACCTCATCCCATAAATGGAAAACATTGTAGAGAGCAACCATGAAGGAACACTTATGATCCGAAGCTTCCTTATGGGCAATTTTTCCTGTAAAGCACATAACTATGCATGGCTCGCGTCTGACATAATGAGGTCTGCACAACTTGACAGAGCAGGCGCGGACTGAAGGCTTTGAAGGAAGTGATCTGATCACATTCCTGGTGGTTGCAAAATTTTAGTATATATAGGCAGTTTTGATATTTGTTAAGGTCGAATGATTGAGCTAGGCTCCCTGCTATTGTAATATTTTGATTGAGAACAACTGGTTCTCTAGTTATGTATTTGTTTTTGAGACATCTTGGTTAATTTAAGTCAACTTTCTTACTCCATCTTATTTGCCTTTAATACTGAGAAATTTCATGTTTGATTGATTCACATGGATTTTTGTAATTATATTATGATAAATGTTTGATTATAGTACTGTTATGATTTCTTTCAGCTTCCTTGAAATTTGAATTCAAGAGGACCTTGTGTTTAAGTTTTTCCTCCTTAGGCTGCTGGAAAATATGATGTTCATAACGGACCTCTACACCTTTCTCACTAAATGTTCTTCCTACTCACCCTTACTCCAACTTACTGACTGAAGTTGATTCAAGACCTCAATGGCTGGTGCATTCTAGTCCAGATTTCTGAGTTAGAACTCTATTATTATTGAGTTTTCTTCATTTGACCACTCAAAACTCAATTACCCGTGACATATAAACTAATGGGTATTGGGCTTACCTTCAATGCAATCTCAAGGTGACTTCTAGTGCCAACAAATATTATGGATTATGATGATTATGTTGAGATGCCACCCCCATCCACCATGGTTCCCATGTCTAGGACTCTATCTACAAGAGTATGGGCTTCATCTTCAGTTTCACGACCACCCACATCTAGTTCTACATGGTTTCATCCTTCTTTAGCTCCACTACCACCATGTGGAGACCCATGCAACAAATGTGGTGTTGGAAGGAGGAGGGGATATGTGTTTCTCATTTTTCACTACTTTAGATGCCACATATGATAGATTTATAGTCTTTAGCAACTAGCTCAATTTATTGTTTTAGACCTTTCGGTATTCATACTTCGGTGTGCACACTGCAAATGGCCTATTTTGTAAACATAAATATTTGTTCATGTTATTGTTGACAGTTGCTTGATAACCTATTTCATTCCATAAGTTAATGGTCTACTTTCTATTATATGGCTAAAAAAATTGTATGTTTGTATGTTTGTAGTTTCTAGAATCTAGATGGTTGATGCTTGAATGATTCTTTATTAATGGATGTCATTTATATATTCAAATGGATGTAGTATGTATTATGGCTGCCATTTATATCTTTATTAATGTACAAATATGCATGTTTTCATATATTCTGGAACAAATTTGGCATTTTGTATGTTTTTTTTTTTTTTTTAATATAAATGCAATATATATGTGTGTGTGTGTGTGGCAGACTCTCCGCTCTTGAGAATTTTTAGAAAATGATGCTCTGGACACTCTCGCTTTGCTCCACGCTCTGGAAACCTTGTTCATAATGCCCATATCTAGTTCTAAAATTTGTCTTACTAATGTATTCATCTTTGATCCTCACCTGATGGTACCTTGACCTCAATTCTATCTTGGAAAATACCTTTTCTCCTATTAGCTGGTCGAAAACATCATCAATTCTTGGGAGAGGGTACTTGTTCTTTATTGTAGCCTTATTCAACTTGCTGAAATCAATGCACAACCTTAAGGTTCCATCCTTCTCCTTTATAAATAGTATTGGTTCTCCTCAAGGTGAGACACTTGGGTGTATGTACCATTTATTTAGCAATTATTCCAACTACATTTTCAATTCTTTTAATTCTAGTGTGCTCATTCTATAAGTAGTTTTGGATGTTGGGGTAGCTCCAGACATTAAGTCAATAGAGAAATGTATATCTCTCTTTGGTGGAAAACCTAGTATCTTCCCAAGTACATCTTCATACTCTTGTAGTATCGAAAATTATTCAAGACTTGGGCTTTTCCCCTCAGCTTGCTCTTCCACATGTGCTGCAAACAATTGGCATCCTTTTCTGAAGCACCTCTTCAACTGTAAGGCTGGAATTTTCCTTATAAAAATGGGTCTTGGGATCCCCTTCATTAAGCTATGTTTTCATTCTTCATTAAGACATGTAAATATCTTGTTATGACAGTCTAACATGGCATGATGTTGGTCCAACCAATCCATTCTAATTAACATATCATAAGACCACACTAGTATAATATTTAGATCTACAACTGTGGTTACTCCATTCAATTCTATGGGACAAATCTTAACAATCATTAATTCTTCTTTTGGTCGTAGTGGCTAGTTGTACCAACCATGAGTTTTCAAACATATTCCCCCTCAAATGAAATATGTCTACTATACTAGGATCAATGTAACTATGACTTTATCCCAAGTTAATTAAAATAACAACAAGATGATTGGTAATCTTACATTCTACCTCAATCATATGAGACTGACATTCTACCTGTCGATTCTCTAGGGTTGCATATATCCTTGGAAAACTTCTTCTCACATCTTCTAATGTAGTGGCTTCTTGAATATTGTGTACAGTCCTCATTCTATCCTCTTTGTGAGGGAAGTCTTTGTACTTGTGATCTCCCTTACGACTCCAACACTTGATTCACTATGTTTCTCTTTTCCCTAAAGATTCTGCCATCTTGGACTCACTCTAAGTTGTTCGACCTTGCTGATAAGAATTAGAGCTATTCATGGAGAAAGGTGGCTTGAACCCTTTACTCCTTTGATTCATTTAAACATTATTCTTATCTCTCAGAGATTTCAACACCATTTCCCTTCCTTTGTTCCAATGATATAGGTATTTGGCCTTCCTAATGGCCTCCTCCAAAGTCCTAGGTTCATAAAATTGAATCCTATCTTTTTAAAATGATGATATTCCACTCAAGAATATCTAAATTTTAACCTTCTCGTCCTTGATGAATTCCACATAGCTTAGTAGCTCTAGGAATTTATTCTCATAATATTCCATGGTCATGTTCCCCAACTTGAGTTCAAGAACTCTTGCATCTTCTTGTCATAATAATGTGCCAAGAGGTATTGGTGTTCGAAATACATTTTAAACCACTTCTAGGAAACTTTCTTTTCATCAATATGTTTGACTTGCTTAAGTTAATCCCACCACATAAAAAAATTCCCTTGAATATTGAAGATAGAAATATTTTCTTCAAGGTTTGATGAGTAATCATGTAACTGGAAATACTTTTTGATTCCAAGCAACCAAGCGTTTGCCTTTTATCCTTTCGTTTTATCCCCATCAAAAGTTGGTAGATTAATCTTCTTGAGCTCCCCTTGCAAATTGTTGGATTCATGCCTTCTCCTCTGATGTCTCAAAGGAGACACTTCGACATCTGCTATGTGATTCTATAGATGAATATAATTTCCCAACTAAATGAGTGGGTGAATGATGATGTCTGTGAGTTTTACTAGCACTTCTTGAGTGCCTAGATCTTTTGTATTTCTCTCTTCTTACATATGGTCTAACTTCTTCCTCATGTCTTCGATGTGAGTCAACCTTAATTTTCCTTTGTAATCGGTTCAAAATATTTATCAACCGAGTTTTTATATGATTATATTCTTCTTGATGCTTTATTATTCTCTCATTATTATCCCTATAACTATGTACTTCCATCCTCAAACTCTTCATGCTCTCCACCAGCTCTATTGGATCCACCCTATTTCTATGGGAATTGGATTTAGTTTCTTCATTTCCTAGGAAAATATTCATACCCCTCATTTCTTCTTCACGACTGTGAGTTCCCTGGGAACCCCCCATGTTCCCAGTCCTTAAGCTAACATGGATATATTATGAAGGTAACACTAACTCTACAAGCAATGTGCATACAAGAAATGCTATTAAACATTATGTGTATGACAATTTTTTCACTAATCAAACATAATCATTTCTAAATCACATTTCCAATCACTATAGTCATGTATCATTTTGAATTCTGAGCTAAGAGTTAGGGTTCTATAAAATCATCCATTTTTATCCCCTTTTTGTGCACTTGCTTCACTGGTGTAATTAATCTAGGAGACCAACTTCGACCCCGTGTAGAAGAAAATTTGTTAGAAAGTAGAAAAACTTTTGTATCGGACACTAATATATAGGTGATAGTGAGTACACAAAAAAACTTGGATTTCTGTTTTGATGTTCTGGTCGAATTCTACAACAATATGGAATAGTCGACTTTGTCCTTTTTACACTTTTTCCAGACTTGGATGTTTTTAGCAAAAATGACTATCTCCCAAACAAAGAAGAACTAGAATATATTTTCTAAGATAATTTTTTCTAGATCACTTTGAGGCTATAATGTTGACCTACATATTTTTCCAGATTTCTGATATGGTGTCTCTTTTCCTCCTCTAAAGATCTCATAAATCCCCCAAAAGTCTTTCGGAATAATGGATTTTAGCCTTTTTTTGCATCCCAATTACAAACCCCTTGGAGTTCGACCAAATGCTCCAATGGGTCTTTTCATGTCTGCTTCCTCGACTTACCATAAAACCTTAACTAGTCACCAACCCCCCGTCAAGGAGTACTAGCACGTTCTTAAAAAACGACTAGTTTACCATTTATGGAAATTTGGAGTGGAATTAGCTAGTGGCCCTCACCGACACTTCTATATTCCTCTTCAATGCTTGATTTAAATGAAATTTTGTTGGTATGTCCGCATTAGAGAAAAAAATTCATTTAAATATGTTCTCTGTCTAGATATATAAAGAAATATGTGTTTAAATGACATGCAATTCACATGTAACTACACATAATTATATAACAACATGCAACTTATTGGAAAACATGACATCTTTAAAAATAAGATACCTAGAAATAACCTAAAAGATAACACAAAACACATAACACATAACACTTATCTTATGAATAAATATCACCAACTGGATGCATATGAAGGACATTCCTCCCAACCGTAGGCTCTGCTACTCCATTTATTTCCACAACATGCCACCCTTGAGCTGGGGCTATGAGTCCACAAAGACAAATGACTCCTATGGCTGGCTAAACTCTCTCACACAACCCATTACTCAACAAGTGGCAACTAATAGACTTCTATAGCCTTTTCCACCACCCAAATCTCTTCCCCAGCCTACACCACCCCAAGGATGTAATCCCCTTCTCTTCCTTGCAGTACCTCAGACGATTCTCACCCCATCTGGGGTCTCCAATGCAGTCTGTCTAGGAATCTCAATGCCGACGACTCTAGAAAATCTAGTTGTCTATGAAGTCTCAATCACAACAGTCCCATTCTCATGTCTATAAGAAATTTCATATCAGATATATGTGACAGGCATCCCCAACCTTCCATCACAAGCATAAGAGTCTAATTCCACACATGCTAATGGTGAATTCAATACATAACCAGAGAGTGAACAAAATCCTCCCAGTCCATAGGTAGAATGGTTGAATGACAGATTAAATGGTCGTATTCCCAAACCTAGAGACTTAATATGCATGAGTCGAACACACCACTTAGCACCTAAGGAACTCCACCAAAGTCCTTGGCACACATTCCCATGAAGATTTATACATTATTGTACTTTAAGGTATGTG
>ML808059.1:101005-128279 GCA_009831015.1 Picea engelmannii
TAAACATTTTAATACAAAATAAAAAAAAAAATAACAAAAATACCTTAAAATTACAACAACAAAAAAAATTAAAATTTATATAAAAAAACTTAAAAAAAAAAGTTCATAAATATCTAAAAAATAATATATATATATATATATATATATATATATATATGCAAAGAGCACCCACGAGACCTGGCCCAGGCCTGCAAGGGGATGGCGCGATGTCGAGCATCGCGCACGCTCCTCTGCAAGCCTAGACCAAGTCGAGTGGGTGCTACGTCGCACCAGCTCCCGCGGGCCTGACCTAAGTCCCGTGGACACCCTTTGCATATATAACATCGCGCCAGCCCCCCACGAGCCTGGCCCAAGTCTCGTGAACACCAAAATTCAATAAAATGGTGCTATCGATAGCACCACTTTTTGATTTGGGGGTTGATTTTAAAGTTTTTTTGAGCAACCATTTGATCCTTTAAGCCCATGCTTGAAAAAAGTAGTAATTTTTACCTAGTTACAAAAAATGGTGCTATAGGTAGCACCACTTTTTGATTTGGGGGTTGATTTTTATGTTTTTTATGCAAAAATATGGGTTTTAAGGGCTAGAGTTCTTGTTTTGAGATCACAGTTCTCATTAAGTTGGTAACTTTGTTAGTTCTGAAGAAGGAATCAAAAACCTCTCCCCATTACAAGGAGAAGAAAATCCAAGCGTGATTGGAGAACACATGAAGCATAAATGAATATTCAATTGAAGCATTAAACAATCCTTGAATGTCTTCTTCTAGGTTAATTATGTAGTGTTTTTGTGTTTTTCTTTGTAACTAGTTTGTGAGAATTTATCAAGGTATTCAAGAAATTGATATGAAAAATTCCAGTATCTTATGTAAACAAAAAAATATTGACAAAGAGATTTTATGCTTAGTCATTTCCGAAGCTATAAAAGTGATGTACAAACGTTCTTTAGTTCTGTTATACAATTTTTTTTATTAATAAAATTGTTTCCCCGTTTCAATTATAAAAAAAAAATTAATAAGTCAAATATTTATGTGGATAGGAGCTAATGAGTCCAAAGATAACTAAATTTTATCTCTAACACCGCACAATATGTTCATTATGATTCTCGTCCATTTTTTCAACATAATTAATCTCAAGCACATACTTTGCCTCTTTCATTTATCCATCCAATTTCTTTAATGTTGTGTATGGAGAAACAATCCTCTCCAATAAATATATCCAATTTATTCTTTAACTCAATTTATCAACATATTCATATTTTGTAATCCCCTTTTTCTCATTAACTTTCTCATATAAAGTGCATCACCCTATCTACTAGACAAAGCATAAATGTTTGACATCAAAACATTAGTTGAACATTTCTAAGATTTATAAAGCATAAATGTTTGACATCCAAACATTAGTTGAACATTTCTAAGGTTTTTGTATGAACCAAGAAAGGATCCAAACATCAACATTAAGTTCAAAAGGATTTTTTTAAAGAAATTCCTATGCCTTATCTTAGGTGCCCAAATCGGCTAAGAAGGTTGGCCATACATAAAAATGATCTTATATTGGCATGATAAAATTATCATTAATCATGGGATAGTATTAATTCTTCCCCTTTTAACCAAACCCGTGTAGTTGTTAACAATTATAATACTAACAAGGGTTATTCCATAGTATGTCAAATGTTGGTTTTTCTTATCTTATTAAGTGTTTCCCATACTTGATCTACGTTTTTGCACTTGATACATATTGTTATAATATGTTAAATGTTGGTTTTTCTTATCTTATTAAGTGTTTCCCCTGCTTGATCTATGTTTTTATGTTTTTGCACTTGATACATATTGTTATAAAGTATTAACTATATAAATATTTTTCACAAGTATTATTAATCCCTGCCTCTGCCTCTACAAAGACTATATTTTTCACTTGGCGGTCAATTCCCTTTGACTCCCTTTTATTTACTTCCATGAATTCACAATTTCCTAATGTTTTGAAAAAACCTCGAACCTTATATTAATTTCAAATTTCGGAAAAACAAAATTTATTTGTTAAAAAAATTAATTTTTTATATTTAATTTTTTGATTCGTTGAGGCATTGTGATGGAATGTAATTGGGAATTGTGATGGGATGCAATTGGGCCTAGTGTGTTTTGAATATTTTCCACTATTTGTAAGAAACGCTTAACCACATGTCACTACAGGTAGTTTATGCCTTTTTCCATTGCCACCAAGTGCTTAATTGAAGTTTCCCATTTTCTTTGCATGCATGTTATTGTAGTCGATTCCTTTTTCTATGGCCACATGCTACTTTTTGCATGTATGTTTCCATTCTTCTCTACATACATGCTGCCCTTAGAAAAATTCACTTCTTTGCTTCTTCTCGCCCCCACGAAATCCTCTATTTTCTCTCCTTCTATCGATTAGATGGATAGCCATAGGATAATATTTATTCTATTCCATTTCCTTATTAGTCCCTGCCAAGGCCAGGGACTAATAGCGATGAGTTCATCGTTGACTGGTTATTAGTTTAGGGTTGAATTTAGATTTTTGTTTTATATCAAATGTGTAACATAGGAAATCAAAATATGTATTTTTTGTAATAATAAAAAAAATATTTTTCTAACATTTGATTGGTTAATATCTTTCAAGTGTTATTGCAGGCTTCACGTCATTCAATGTATTGACAATTAATAGATTTGACAATGTGGTCCAGCGAATTGTACTGGAAGGAAAGGGCAGCCGACTACTAGTTTTATTTTTTTTTCTATGACCGGACACACGCTTTGGTCTCGATTCTGCTCGTGCTCGTGTTGCAGAGAGAGTCTTGATTGAAGTTCAGAGAAATCTGACTGATGTTGATCTTTCAGATTTTATTGCAGGAAGATCCGAGGCCGAGGCCCTTGACGTAATGACCATATTTTCATCTGTTTTACAAGGGTGTGAGTTGAGGTCCTTGAATCTTTCCGACAATGCACTGGGTGAGAAGGGTGTTAGGGCATTCGGGTCTTTGTTGAAATCTCAGAAAACGTTGGAGGAACTGTATTTTATGAACAATGGTATCTCTGTGGAGGCTGCTAAAGCCATCTGTGAGCTTCTGCCCTCTGTCGAGTGGCTTAGGGTTCTGCATTTCCATAATAATATGACAGGGGATGATGGGGCAGAGGCCCTTTCAGGGCTTGTTAGGAACTGCACTGCATTGAAGAAGTTGGATTTGAGGGATAACATGTTTGGGAAGAAGTGTGGGGTTGCTTTGAGCAGAGCCCTCTCAGGGCATTTGGGTCTCACAGAGGCTTACTTGAGTTATCTGGGTTTTCAGGATAAGGGGACAATAGCTCTTGCCAAYARCCTCAAGGAAGGGGCTCCATCCCTCAAGGTTTTGGAGATTGCAGGTAATGACGTTACTGTGAAAGCAGCTCCGGCTCTGCCTTGGTTTGAAAAGAATGCTTACAAAGTTAGTCTTGTCAGAGAATGAACTCAAGGACGAGGGATCAGTCGTGATCTGCGGAGCCCTTGTGGAAGGCCATGAGCATCTGAAGGAACTTGATTTGAGTTCAAATTTTATCAGTGGAGTGGGGGCGAAGGCTGCAGCTGAGTCTGTGATCAATAAGCCTGACTTCGATCTGATGAATATTGATGGAAATTGCATTTCCGAAGAAGGAATTGATGCTGTCAAAGATGTGCTGAGAAGAGGTGTCAAGGGTGTTACCGTGCTTGGGTCTCTGGAAGATAATAATGCAGAGGGCGAAGGTGATGACTACGAGGATGAGGATAATGACGAGGATGGGGATGAGGACGATGATGGAAATGAGAGCAGTGACAACACACAAGCAACCAAACACGCGTAGCCTTCCTTCTTGGTTCAACTGCAATTAACAAAATTTACCCTTGTTAATATAGCGATTGTTATCTGCTTCAATGTGATACAATCACTTGTGTTTAAGGTATATATTTATTTTTAATGACACACATTAACATTAACTAAGTCAATTTTTTTATTTTTTATCATAACAATTTTAAAGAACGATCGATGCCAGATATTGTCGATTGTAGTTATGTATTTTTTTTTAACAAAAGAGCAACTTGTTTGTGATTTTGAATTTTATTTTAATGCATGAAGCTTTTTATGAATTTTAATTGAATGGGTAATTTTTTTTTTTGGAAGAGGGGAAAACTACTCATTTCATAGCATTAGAAAATCTTTTAGAACAATGGATGTCTATTGTTAGATTTTGGAACAAAGTATTGCACTTGTACACTTTGTCATGGTGGAAGGCTATAAGTATGTTAAAGGAGTTGAACCCAAAAATAAGTTGGAGACATGATATAATCTTTCAAGATTGTGGACAATAGTGGCATAATATCATTTGCAAGAACTTCTCTAGAAATTGGGGTGAAAAGTGATTATACTCCACTTTGTACATGGTGAAGCACAAGAATAATTTCCATTTTTATCAACTCATCCTTGCTCCAGTGACATGAATGCAATATGCATAAAGAACTAGAGGTTGTCTTATAGAGTCATCATCATTGTTCATGGAGGTTTTTTTTCCTCTGGCTACTATTGTTATCTAGTATAATTTATAACCACTATGATTATTCCTACACATAGGTTTATTGTGTCTTTAAATCAGTTAACCTTGGGCATGCATATTGTGAGTCATGTCTATATGCATGCCGACAACATGGGATACAACTATGACCTACTTTTCTATCATAAAAGCTATAAACTGGCTCACCTTGGGCATGCATATTGTGAGTGGTGACCATATGTATGTTGACCACATGGGAAGTAACTATTGCCTATTTTGGCTACCATAAAATTAACAATCAAACATTATTTTATTTCGTGCATGCAAAAAAATTTGATAGGTATTTTCACACTCAAATGTTAATAGAGAATAGAGACTTGTATAGTTTTGAAGTGGTTTTGTTACACATATATGTGGTAGACCATCCATAAATTAAGGCGTCCCTAAGAGGAACCTAACTTCATTCGGTGGGTAAACAATTTGATTGTAATTAACCATTCAAAAATCATTCAATGGGTAAGCAATTTATATTTATATTAAGCTTGGCAGGGACTAGCCGCTTTGCATCTATTTCCCTTGTTTTAATTATGGATTTCCAGAACCCTTATTTTAATTATGAATCCATGTTGGCACAGGGGCAGACCCAAGTTTCAATGCTTAACAATGCACCAAGAAAACCCCAACTATCGGCCCTTTAGGCGACACTTGCGAAGCAGGCGAGGTCTCACCCGAGGTAGAAGCATGGGGGGTTACAGGACGCATGTGTCTATAACGAAGCTGGGACACAGATCTGTGATAACAACACTTCACAGAGTATTCTAATAAATCTATGAAGTGACATGCATTAGTTTATTTACCTTATTAACATCGTAGAACATACCCAAAGATAGATCGACGTAGTAACAATAAATGATTACATATCTTGAGCACTTAGCACTGAGTTAAATCTAACATTCATTTACCCTCAACACAAGTAAAGCACTTAAGAAATAATAGATCTATCTATCATATATAATAATCAAAGCACTGAGCATATTCATAACATAAACAACATAGCACAAAGCAACCCAAAGACACAAGATATAGGTGGTTCACCCCAGTGTGGGGCTATGTCCACCAACTACTTCGCCTCTTTATTATTCATTTGAATATTACATTTATTCACTCCTGTGCACTAAGCCACAGAGTCGAGCTTCGTACCAGACAGGAGATCTGCGCACTGAGTGCCATATCCTCCTTCCAAAACTAGGTCACGGCACAGAGCCAACTTCTCTATCGAGCACAAAGCCTTAACACATATACATTTTGTTGCACAAAGCAACTCGAAACTACATGCACTTAGCTCTCAAGACTTCTCCTTCTACCATACATTCTTACTTATTTATACTTTTACAATACCTTACAATAAGGCATAAACATGGGAGAACCCATGGGCTGACATCCCATAAACCCATTACAAAAACTCTAGAGGACCCCTTACTGGGCCCACATAGCCCACAAAATTAGTGAGATCTATGATCTCAGCTCCGCCTAGGTGCTCCTTCCTCGACCAATGTGTCGAAGTCCAAAAGTGGGTCAACTCTGACCAAGGTTTCCTCAAACCTTGGTCGAGGTCCAACATGCCCCCAACACTTACTTGTGACTTGTCCCGAGTCACTCAGGTCTGGATAATGTTGCTTCGAAGGCCTTGAGCTTAACTCGGGCTGCCTCGACTTGCTTCTTCGCCTAAGACTCTTGCTCAACGAGCTCCTGGATCGTCTGCTCTGTAACAGGCCCTTCTCGACGTTGTTCTACTGATGCAACCACTTGGTCCAATTACGAGCCCTATCCATCAATCTCTTCGAACACCTTGCAGGCTTCATCCTGCATAGGTTACATCTTCTGCATGACTTCCACTACCTTTCCCTGGAGGGCAGTGATTTTTTATTGTACTACACGCTTCTCTTGAGATCTCTTCATTATTTCTACGGTGGTGAGCAATTTCATTTGCACCTGCACGGAAAATTCCTATTGTTGCGCCTTCTGTAACTGCGCTTCCAACTTTCTTAGCTCTGAATCCTTGACGAGGTGTTCATATACTTGTGCGCTTATATCACTCAGCTGTTTGCACTCTGAGGAGAGGGATATGATCCTTACTACTGTGTTCTTAGCAGTTTCCTACCTCTGGTCACGCACCTCCTATGGGGTGTTCGGTACTGCTTGGGCCTCCAATTCTGTTATTCTAGCCTGAAGCTGCTAGAGGGTCTCAACAAGCTTCACCACTTGAGCCTCGAACGACCCTTTCTCCTCTTGTGCTAATTCTGGCATAGAGTGACATGCTTTACTCACTACTTCTTTGACCATGGCCCGCTTTGCAAGCAACTAATCCTTTTCTCTCTATAGATGGGCTTTTTCCTCCTAAAGCATCGCCTGAAACTATTCTCTCTCACTTTCATAGGAAGCTACACTGTACCGCACTACTCATAATTTTTCTAAGGCTTAATCTTTCTCTTGTTTCAAGGCTTCTGTAGCCTTTTCCTTCTATTCCTAGACTCTTTGAAGTTGAGCTTATGTCGCATCTGCAAATATTCTCAATTGGGTTGGTTCATCCCCCAATTTTGTAATCTGTGACAAGGAATGCATAGTAGGTACTGCGCGGACCAAACAAACAGCTTGTTGTACTTCCTTCATTTCCTTTTCGGTCCTTCCATATAGCTCCTCCTGCTTCTCTCCATATATCTGCAATATGTCCTCAGAAGCATCCTCCATAGCTTCGCGGACCAGACTGATGTCGTCCTCCATGAGCGTGGCCTCCAACTGGGGCTTATTAGCGTGTGTCTTCTTCCTTTCTGAAGGTTTCTTTGGAGAAACCTTCCTCTTTTGTGGTGTTACTGTTCCAATAGGGGGGTCTTTAGGCAGTGTAGCTTCACCTCCTCCTTTCTCTTCTCCTTCATCCCCTCCTCCTTGTCCATCTGCTTCGTCTTCTCCTCCTCCTGGCGATCCATATGCATTATCTTCAGAAGCATTGTCATCCTCATCGCTCTCTATATCCTGGAGTTCTTCCTGCTTTTTCTTCTTCTTTGTCCCACTGGACTGTCCGACATGCTCGACCCAGGTGACTATGGGGCTTCCTATGGTGTCAGTGTCGGAGAGTTATACATCAACAACAAGTACAAGAAATTCCTCTGGCCACTCCTTCGTAATCTGCTCCATATATTTATCTGTTAGCTTGTAGTATGACTGTAGTTCTTCCTAGTTTTCATCTCTGCACGCAGTGATGTAGATGAAATGCGGATATGCACAAAGATTTTCTATTGGTCGGTACTGGTGCAAGGTGTGTGGTGTCATGCACAGAAATGATTCAATGACAACCTTTAATTGCTGATAGTATGCATGAAACACGACATAGGACTACTACTGCTTCGTCATGTCGTTGGTGTACCACAAGGTGGAAAATCGAGTGGCCAACGGCTCTGAGGGTTTGATCTCTAGGAAGGTGGCTCCTTTAGGAATTTTCCAAGTGACAAATGCGATCAAAATGATCAACCAGCTGTAGTGGAATTCAGATCCCAATTCCTGGGCTTCGTGACAATCTTTCTCTAGTTCATTGACGAGGTAGTTCTCCTAGTTCATCTGCATGCCCTCCACACATTTTCCTGCAAGGTCCACCATGAACCTGGTGACCTGTGTGGGGGGGTTCTTCCTTACAATCTTTCCAGCTATGAGTTGGAAAGCAAGATGCACTACGCCATCTTGTATAGAGGCTACCTTGTAACCTCTCTTTCCTTTTTCGACTTCTCTGTAAGCTTCCTTGATGCGCTATGCCAAGGAACGGTCCAAAGCCTTCCCTGGATAAAACTGCTGAGGGTTAGTTCCCTTCATGCTTAATCCTGTGATCCAGTGGATTAGCGTCGGATCCACAGTAATCCTTCTGTCTAGCCACAAGTATCCGCCATGATAGCACAACAAGAGGATTTTAACGCAAGCGTTAACCTCCTGGTGGCGGACAAAATGTGGGATCTTCATCACATTCAACACGGTGGACTGTGACAGCCCCTTAATCCATGGATGTGAGACGAGGCGAGGCTTCTTTCCAGTTGACTTTGTAAAGTAGTGGTGGTGCCCTAGCATAGCGTAGTTCTTCCTGTCTCCTAAATTGAAGTCGTTGTTCTTCAATAGCGGGATCTGTCCTAACTGACTCCCAACTATGCATATTCCTTTTGGAATGTACGTGGTGAACACGGTGTACTCAAAATGTCGTGGGATGTTGTCCTGGTTAACGGTTCCAACCAAAGGTGGAATATACTCGGGTAGGATCGACAGGATCTGCTTCACATTATCCAGATCAATGCGGTGCTTACTTCGTTGCTCAGTCACGGGGTTGACACGACCAGAATGATGTCTAGTCGAAGGGGAAGCCTACAGTCCCCTAGTTTATGACGCCTGGACACCTTTGGATATCAGTATGTCGGGCATCAGCTTCTTGAGGACTTCCTCAAAAAACTTCTCTAATTTGCTAGGTTCGCCCGAAATTCTAACTTTTAAACAGACAGGTCGAGGTAGATGAATGGACAGGCGGGGTAGATAAGCAGACAGATGGGGTCTAGTTTCAAATAACATATCTCGAAACACGGACAATTCTCTTCTTGGCTCAGTTGATCACGGGTGGAAAAAAGTGGTCCCGACAAGTTAAATAAGTGGGGTACCATAATGGATTCTTCCAATGGCCATGAATGCTTCCATCAATGTGAATTTTTCAGTTATGGCACGGTCTTAACGTCCAAAAAGTGATCCATCAGCCCATACATGTGTTTTCTAACCTTTCTGGAGTGTCGTTCTAATGGTCAGAGCACCTCTAATGGTCATATAACTTCGCCAGGGCTAAGTCCCATTATGCATGGTCTTGCTGTTCTAGCGAGGTTCAAATCCTATGAACCTACCTCCTGCGAGGTTCCAATCTGCGAAGTCTTCCATCTGTTCTCTGTAGCTTCTTGTAGCTTTTCCAACTTAGCCTTCTTTTTATTGAGCTTCATTTCCTTATTTCTTGTGATCTGAGTCTCTCTAACTGTTTATGGAATCCTCTTTCCATTTTTATTCTTATCTTCCCCTAGCGCAGTGGCTTCGCATTGTTGAGGTGCCCTCAAAGGGTCTGAAGTTAATATCCATTTTCTTAACACTTCTTGGGTGGATATACTTCTTTCTTGAATAGATAGGTCCTTCAAATATTTTTTCATTCTTTCAACCTTGATAGCTAATTCTCTTGCTTCCTGTTCATCATGCGTTGTTACTTTGTTCTGTTGCTTTGACTTATCCTCTCGTCCTTATATTAGTCGGTCTATTTTTCTAGCTATGAAATCCATTAGTTATTTCTTTTTCTTTTTTGTAGCTTCTTCCTCTGCTTTCCTTCTGATCTGATCCTTCTCAATCCAAGTCTTACCTAACAAAAGTGGGAAAGGGGCGTTGTCCCCAACAAACTTAATGACTTCAAATTCCTTTTCAGTCGATGTTCCATGAACAATAATAGGTATATTAGTTACTCTTCCACATAAATTTATCATCTTACCCTTAAACAAGCCTATCCTTCCCAATGAAGTTACCACATTAGGCTTTCCAAAAATTTCCCAAGTGTCTTTTGTCATAATATTCACTTGTGTTTCTTCATCCAAGACACAGTTTATGTCGAAGTCTTCTATTCTTGCACTTATGCGATGCTTTACTTTTAGGATCTCTGGTAAACTAACATCCTTCTGAACATCCATCATTTCTTTCAACTATACTAATGTAGTCTGAACTCCCTCTGACCTTTTTTATTTATGACTTTCTAGCATGCTCTTAGTCTTTTGACTTTCTTCATAGTTTTCTTGTCTTATGTTCATCCCTTCAACTTTAGAAATCATCCTTGGACAATCCTCAACCTCATGAACAACGATATTACAACAAAGACAAATAGGACCTGTGCCAGGGCATTCCTTAACAAGATGTCTTGGTCTTCTGTAGTTATAACACAAAGTTAATCCTCTTTTTCTTTTAAACGTTCCCCAACCTCTTCTGTACTGCGCACTAGGATCATAGTGCTGGCTCTACAATCTGCAAATTTTTTTTCTAGGTTCCTCCATCCACTTATTAGTCCAAAAATTCTTTCTATGCATAGGAATAACATATCTTTCTTCATTTCCATTAAATTTACCCAAATCAACTCTTTCTTTCAACTGCGCCCTAGCCTTAAGACTAGGACAAAATCTATTAAACATACTTAAGTTCATGCTTTCAAAAAAAATAAAAAAATTCACTTATCTTTCTCTTGTCAAAGCACAAAGCTTTACCTCTTTTAGGATCTTACCTCTTTTCTTCAGATAAGATTCCTTTCTTAGCACAAAGCTTCGCAAGTCAAGTAGAGTATTGCACACTTCAAAAAAATATCTACGCACAAAGCTTCTCTTTTCTTTACTTAAGTTCCCAACAATCACAGTTTCAGGTCCCGACAACAGAACCATTTGTTGGCACAGGGGTAGACCTAGGGTTCAACGCTTAATAATGTACCAACAAAACCCCAACTACCGACCCTTTCGACAACACCTGTGAAGCATGCGAGGTCTCACTCGAGGTAGAAGCAGGGGGGGGTTACAGGCCACAGGTGTCTGTAACCAAGCTGGGACACAGATCTGTGATAACAACACTTTACAAAGTATTCTAATAAATCTAGGAAGTGACATGCATCAATTTATTTACCTTATTAACATCGCATAACATACCCAAAGATAGATCAGCGTAGTAATAATAAATGATTGCATATCCTAAGAACTTAGCACTGAGTTAGATCTAACATTCATTTACCCTTAACACAAGTAAAGCACTTAAGCAATAAAAGATCTCTCTATCATACATAATAATCAAAGAACTGAGTAGATTCATAACACAAACCAACCCAAAGACATAAGATATACGTGGTTCACCCCAGTGTGGGGCTATGCCCACCAACCGCTTTGCCTCTTTATTATTAGTCTGAATCTTACATTCATTCACTCCTGTGCACTAAGCCACAGAGTCGAGCTTCACACCAGACAAGAGATTTGTGCACTGAGTGCTAGATCCTCCTTCCAAAACTAGGTCACGACACAGAGCCAACTTCTCTATCGAGCACAAAGCCTTAACACATATACATTCTGTTGCACAAAGCAACTCAAAATTACTTTTAGTTAGCTCTCAAGACTTCTCCTTCTACCATACATTCTTACTTATTTATACTTTTACAATCCCTTACAATAAGGCCTAAACATGGGAGAACCCATGGGCTGAAATCCCATAAACCCATTACAAAAAACCTAGAGGACCCGTTACTGGGTCCACATAGCCCGCAAAATCGGTGAGATCCGCGATCTCAGCTCCACATGGGCGCTCCTTCCTCAACCAATGTGCCGAAGTCCAAAAGTGGGTCAAATCTGACCAAGGTTTCCTCAAAACTTGGTCGAGAGCCAACAATCCATAAAATTGCATATCCAGTTCTAAAATAGATAAAATTTCCTTTCCTTATATTTTTTTAACTACATATAAAATATGGGCAAGAAAATACTCTTGAGCCTAAGTAATAAGACAACCAACATATTAAAGGTTATAAGTAGTTAGAGTGTGGAATGTAGAAGGCTATAGGTGCTTTTCCTAGTATATTGATACTTGAGACATAATATCTCACAACATCATCAAGGTACTTTGTTAGCTAGAAACACATGGGTTTTCTAGGGTAAGCCCACTAAGGATGGAATTTATGTAATAATTTAAATTGCTCAAGGAAAGTTATCTAGGATATGGCATAAAATTTGCAACAACATGTAAATCTTATTTTTCATGCATTCCTTATAAAACAACAATAGAAACAAAATATTGAATAAAATGATTTTCTGGGTAGATGAACGCACAAAAAATAATAGCTCAAAGTTCATCAAGGAACTTTGATTACTAGAGTTAGATAAGGTACAAAGGGTGGTCTAGAAAAAAAATAGTTAAAATCAAGTGTCAGATAAGGTACTAAGGGTCAGCTCAACAACATAAGTTAAAATGAAGAATTTCAAGTTGCTCAAGGACAATCTCCCAAAATTTGGCACAAATGTTTCAATTATAACATAAGGTGACCATGGATAGAAATACAAAGCTTAACAAGGTTCCTCCATCATGATAGATGAACACATAAGGAATAATAACTCAAACAAAAAGTTTATTTTATTACTAGAATTAGATATGGTATAAGGGAAATTCCAAGAACATAAGTTCAAATCAAAATTTAGATAGTGCACTAGGTATAGGCCTAACAACATAAGTTAAAATAAATAAATTTCAATTGGTTAAGGACATCTCCCAAAATTCATCAAAATTTTGCAAGTTCAACATAACTTGAATTTGATATTTAATGTGTTTCCACAGAAGGATAGAAATGAAGCACCCACAAAAACTATAGATGCTTTTCTTGGCCTCAAGTTGATTTTTATATGGAACTAGACTCCAATAAAGGATGGCTTGGTAATTCTCTAGAAAAGAAAATATAAGTGAAACAACTTCACAAAAAATTCAAACATAACAAATTTAGAAATATTTCAACTTTTGGCCTAAGAAGGTAAAACCCACATTATCAAATCCCTAAGGGTTAGCTCAATTAGTTGAACTATCCACCCAAGGGATGTTTTTTATGGGGAGGCTATAGGTCATAGGTTCAAATCCAACCTAGTACCTCAAGGTTATTGAATGCATTTATGGATGGTGGTCAAGATGCTCTCCATCCATATATTTCGGGGAAGAGGGCTAGACCCTATCAGATTTTCCTTGGAGGTAAAAAACCCAATTATTAAGAAATATGATGTAACACACCCGACCACCTAAACTCTCTTAGGTTGGTGGGATGTTCGATTTTCATCCTTTCCTCGAGGTAAGTATTTGGATTTACTCTACCTAGTTCTGGTTCATCACAATATGCATGGGAAATTATCTTATCACGATATATGCTATATTAAATTATACTAGTCTGAAGCCCATCTACCAACAAAATCCCTCTAAGGAATTTACAACGACCAAGGACCTAAACATCCCCAATCATATGACTAGAAATTCTCCTTGCCACCAGATCAACGATCGACATTGATTCAGACTCCCTATCCATTGGATCAACAAGCTACAGGGTTAGGTCCCCATTTTGATGGATTCTCTCTGACAAATATTTCTGATAGATCCAATGACCCTGATCACATTAGTGTCCCTACCTACTCGACGATTATCACCCGTCTCTTCAGTAACTCATTAAGAGAACAAGTGGGTCCCATGGTTGAGATTATGTCCCGCACCCACTCAGAAATCTAGTACATTTCGGGCTATTCCTCAAATTCCTTCCTCATCGAAGTACATAGACTCTGCGTGATCACAGACCACTCCGACCAACACATTATGATGAGTTTCTATGAAGGATATGACAGTCCTCATTGAATATCATCCAATGGCCAAGGTCCATTCATAAGCTTACAAGTACATGATAGTTAAGGTTTATAGACCTTCCTCCTCATAATGGATCACACTAGATCCAATGGTTGTGATCCACCAAAACAACTTCTAATAGATCGAGGTTTCTTGGACATCCCTGTCATCGAAATCTCTTAGAGACAATCATTTACACCTTCAACCATTCATCTTCCGATAGACTTACACTTCTCACTCGGGTAATTGACGGTCCAGGTGTCGTCATCTCACCCTCTGATGGATCAACAACTCTCATTAATTCAAATCCTCCCCCATCAGAATCCCAATACAACCTGTTAGCACTGGAAGTTGCTCCTAGATTGCTTGCAGAAGCAGAGCCCAACGCCCATCAATTTTTATGTCACGGTTTGATAAATGGGATGATCAGATGGGTAAAAACTCAGGGAGGTATCACTCAAATTCAGAGACTGGGTCTAGCACGTAGGGAACAATTGAGGTCTTGATCTAACTTCAGTCAGGGGGTTGATTTAAAGATGCGTAGGTGGAAGACTTAGGAGAACAGTGAACAAACTACCTCAGGCAACAGGTCTTTCGACGGTCTGTGGGGAAAAAACTCTGAACGCAAGATCTTCCTGGTTCAGGGCTTCGAGAAACTAAGAGGAAAACTTGACTAGATCCTCCAATTCCAAGTCGCTCAGCGAGGAGAAGTTTACAGAGGCCGATTAGAACAGAATGACTTTCATAGTGATCCAACCTACATCATCCTATGACAATCACACTCGACTGGATCCTCCAATTTCGAGATGCTCTAATACAATATAAACAAAGATATGAAAGGAAACTGACATTCATCAGGCAAGCAATCTCAAAAGTCCAGAAATAACCATAACACAATACTTCATTCAAGATTTTACAACCGGGAGCTCTGCTCAACCATCGATATTTTTTAAAAAAATGGAGAAAACGCCTACATATACTCCAAAAAACAACAGCAGCGAAAACAAGATGCTGCATTAATAACATTGCGTCTGCATATCTTCTGACAGTCTGCGCATGCAGACTAGACGATCGTGTGCCTATGACAGACGCCATCTTAACTGCATGTGGCTCTAGCAAGGAGAGTAGCTGAGCCATTAAGTGTCGGGCTAGCATGTGCAGACTTCCTTCGGCTAGTCGAGAACTCGGGCATGGATTCTCTGGAAAAATGGGTACACAGGACCCCCTTGAGTAGACCGCTTTCCAAACCCTCCATACCTTGCAATTAATGATTGAGGCGAGGCCTCAACCACCCTCTCTTTTCTGCATTCATTCCAGGTAGCTACCGGGAATTAAATCACGTCGAATCGGCATCTGAAGAATGTAGCGTGCGCCTCCCGAGACTCAACTTGGCGCTTCGTGACCCATCCTGCCCAACGATAAATGTCAATGACCCTCATCTAGACCTGCTTCTTCATGACCAGGCACCAAAACCATAGGCCCGATCTTGGGCGCTATTAGCCTTTCGGGGTTCAGGGTTTCGAAATGTGAAATAGCGAGGAGCGCTTACCCCTCGAATCCCCGAATGTCGATATGGCACGGATGCGCGACGCGTGTCCTTAAGATGAACGACCCAGGTAGCTTTTTCTATTATAAAGGGGTTGTCCCCCCTTCACCCGCTCGCTTAATATGACCTGGTGCTGAGACCCTGAGCTTAGTTTGAAGGGCGCTTTCGGTGCTTCGGGATTCACGGATGAGAAAAGAGCGGGTCTCTTTTCCTTCGAAATCACGATGGGAAAAATGCCAGGAGACCCTGACGATCGCCGCATGTTCCCCCACTAATTTGAGGGTTCTGAATTGATTTGGCAATGCTGCGGGGCCCAGTGACCAAATGATAACACAAACACCTCTCCTCCGGGCTTGTTCCTTTATGACCAGACGCTAAAACCGTGGGCCCGATTTAGAAGAGCGCTGATCAGCACTTCGGGGTTCGGGGTTTCGAGATGTGAGATGATGAGGGACTTTCACCCTTCGAACTGTCGACTGTCGATATGCCAACTAGATCTCGCACTATGCGTCGCGGGATCGGACGACTGAAGTTTAGCTTTAAAATATAGGCGCTTCTCCCCGACGCTATACATTAGGTAACTTGGTGGCCCTGAAAACCCGATAACCGTTGATATGCTTCGTGGACAAATCCCGACTACCGACAACAAAACTTTGCCCGCTCGCTTGACTCGTAACCAGAAAAGGGGCCCTTCCGCTGCTACGCTTGGGCGTTTCCCGAGCAATCTGCAGACCTGGGTGCTCTCGAGCCTATGACAAGAATTATCGCTAACATTAGGCTCCATGGGGGATAGAGTCGTCCCTACGATGCTCTAAGAACTCATTCAGTAGCTTCAGTGCCTTGCTGTTGGGCTATGGAGTCAGGCTCAAAATATCCTGCTGCTGAAAATACAGGCCGAGAAATAAAAGCAACAAAATAAAGCTACATGCTCAAAGGAGCTTATTTATATACAGTCCTAATGCTAATAAAACACTCTACATGGGCTAGGTGAAAGAAAACTTCCACCATAGCCATTCAAGAAGCTTCCTGGATAGAAGCTCCTTCCTTTTGTCAATGATCATCAGCAGATGGTGTAACCGTGACAGCAGAACAATTACACTCATAAACTCCTCCTTACAGGTTCGAGTTGAGATGAGATAGGGCGGCTCCAAAGTATAGGGGAAATGCCATTCCATGTATTTGCTGACATGGTCATCGAATGAGTGGCCATTTCTAAGGAATTGGCGACATATAGCCTCTTCTGCTACACAGTTGTTCACAAGTGGCCGAATGTCTCTGATAACCACAGGCGGGTGAATAACTGAAGTAGGTTCGCTAATCTCAGGTGGTGGCTGCTCACTGACTGGCTCTGAACAAAAGGCAGACTGCCCTTCTGGTTCTTTTTCCTCTTCTGGTTGGCTCTCCTCCAGGTCCGATTCATATTCATCATAAATAGGGACCATGGGGTGATTCTTCTTGCTGATTGGCTCTTCAGTATCTTTATAGTGATCGAATGTAGGATAAGCTTGCTACTCATCATCACTATAATATTCATCAAAGAGGGGCTGACCCTTATCTCTATGATTCTCCTCTATGATGGTGATCCCATCAAAAATATCCGCTTCAGGGATAGTGGGACCCGTTGCTTCTCGTTGCTCGCATGTACTCTTTTCCTCGTTAATCCCAGGTAAACATATATCATGAGAAACTCCCTGGAGAAAAAGAGAGGAAACCTCTTCCACAATAATCTTTTCTTTACAAATGGGAAGGTCTCCGTCCTCAGAAACAGGGTTGCTAGGAATATCTGTTTCAACCCGACATTTAGGCGAGCCATCTACCATGGACCACATCTGCTCTACAAACTCATGATCTCCACAAGAGGCATGTTGATCTTCATGAACATCTAAAAGAACAGACGCACCTGATATGACGTCAGATCCTTCCATTCTCGAGCTAACACCACTCATATCATTCAACACCTCAATTTCTTCACAGCAGATGCTTCCCTCCACAGTAAGGGATTCAGCGAAGAAAACTCCTTACAATAGTTTTCAAACAAACCATCAGCTGGATAGTAGTCTTTACAAAATGAATTGAAAGCTGTATGAAAACCTGTTAAAGAGCGGATGCTCGCAGCGGGAAGAGATCGACACCACTCAAGAGCAGCTCCCTTCAATGAATACTTGAAGAGATTAATCCGGACATCCTCATGCGTGATATTGTGTCGGTGAATAGCTTCATGGAAGTCCAGTAAATGCTCAGCTGGAACCTCCCAACTCTGTGCGTGAAATTCGGGGAGGAAATCTTCCTAGATGTCTCTATCAGGAAGTGCATTAGGAAAACCAACTATCTGAGAAAAGTCACAGAAAGAAAACCTTTGAGCTAGAATTTTCTCCATATCGAACCAGTGGAGTCGCCAATCGATCCTCGAATCATGGATTCGCCAGGTGAAAGATGCGCAGCTTCAAATGTGCCTGATCCTTGTTCACCATCAAAGGCCATATCTTTAACATTATCGTTACCCCAGGAAACTTCTCAGGCCGAGAAAGCAGCTGCTGAAACCTTCTCGAGAAAGATCCTTAGGGTCAGCTTTCAGGTGTGCTAACAGTAGTCACAGCCGAAACAGTGATGTGGAAACAATGGAGTTGCCACAGTGGAGTCGCTAGGTGCACAGTAGCAATCTTTAAGGGCTCTGATGTTTGATGCACCTTTAGAATCAGAAGCTCAATGTCGTTCTGCCCAGGGAAAATCTTCAACTTCGTCCCCAGCAACGGTGCCAAAAATGTTAGCGCTGGAAGTCGCTCCTGGATTGCTTGCAGAAGCAGAGCCCAACGCCCATCAGTTTTTATTTCACGGTTTGATAAATGGGATGATCAGATGGGTAAAAACTCAGGGAGGTATCACTCAAATTCATTGACTTGGTCTAGCACGCAGGGAACAATTGAGGTCTTGATCTAACTTCAGTCAGGGGGTTGATTTAAATATGCGCAGGTGGAAGACTTAGGAGAAGAGTGAACAAACTACCTCAGGCAACAGTTCTTTCGGCAGTCTGTGGGGAAAAAACTCTGAACGCAAGATCTTCCTGGTTCAGGGCTTCGGGAAACTGAGAGGAAAACTTGATTGGATCCTCCAATTCCAAGTCGCTCAGCGAGGAGAAGTTTACAGAGGCCGATTAGAACAGAATGACTATCACAGTGATCCAACCTACATCATCCTATGACAATCACACTCGACTGGATCCTCCGATTCCGAGATGCTTTAATACAATATAAACAAAGATATGAAAGGAAACTGACATTCATCAGGCAAGCAATCTCAAAAGTCCAGAAATAACCATAACACAATGCTTCATTCAAGATTTTACAACCGGGAGCTCTACTCAACCATCGATATTTTAAAAAAAAATGGCGAAAATGCCTACATATACTCCAAAAAACAACAACAGCGAAAACAAGATGCTGCATTAATAACATTGTGTCTGCATGTCTTCTGACAGTCTGCACATGCAGACTGGACGATCGTGTGCCTATGAAAGATGCCATCTTAACTGCGCATGGCTCTAGCAAGGGGAGTAGCTGAGCCATTAAGTGTCGGGCTAGCGTGTGCAGACTTCCTTCAACTAGTCGAGAACTTGGGCATGGATTCTCTAGAAAAATGGGTACACAGGACCCCCTTGAGTAGACCGCTTGCCAGACCCTCCATACCTTGCAATTAATTATTGAGGCGAGGCCTCAACCACCCTCTCTTTTCTACATTCATTCCAGGCAGCTATCGGGCATTAAATCACGTCGAATCGATGTCTGAAGAATGCAGCGTGCGCCTCCCGAGACTCAACTTGGCGCTTCGCAACCCATCCTACCCAACGATAAGTGTTATCGACCCTCATCTAGACCTGCTTCTTCGTGACCAGGCGCCAAAACCATAGGCCCGATCTTGGGCGCTATCAGCCTTTCGGGGTTCGAGGTTTCAAAATGTGAAATAATGAGGAGCGCTTACCCCTCGAATCCCCGAATGCCGATATGGCGTGGATGCGCGACGCATGTCCTTAATATGAACGGCCCAGGTAGCTTTTGCTATTATAAAGGGGTTATCCCCCCTTCACCCGCTCGCTTAATATGACCTGGTGCTGAGACCTTGAGCTTAGTTTGAAGGGCGCTTTCGGCGCTTCGGGATTCGCGTATGAGAAAAGAGCGGGTCTCTTTTCCTTCGAAATCGCGATGGGAAAAATGTCGGGAGACCCTGATGGTCGCTGCGTGTTCCCCCACTGATCTGAGGGTTCTGAATTGATTCAGCAATGCTGCGGGGCCCGGTGGCCAAATGATAACACAAACGCCTCTCCTCCAGGCTTGTTCCTTTACGACCAGGCGCTAAAACCGCGTGCCCGATTTAGAAGAGCACTGATCAGCACTTCGGGGTTCGGGGTTTCGGGATGTGAGATGATGAGGGACTTTCACCCTTCGAACTCCCAACTGTCGATATGTCGACTAGATCTCGCACTATGCGTCGCGGGATCGAACGACTGAGGTTTAGCTTTAAAATATAGGTGCTTCTCCCCGACGCTATACATTGGGTAACTTGGTGGCCCCGAAAACCCGATAACCGTTGATATGCTTCGTGGACGAATCCCGACTATCGAAAGAAAAACTTTGCCGGCTTGCTTGACTCGTAACCAGAAAAAGGGGCCCTTCCGTTGCTACGCTTGGGCATTTCCCGAGCAATCTGCAGACCTGGGTGCTCTCGAGACTATGACAAGAATTATCGCTAACATTAGGCTCCATGGGGGATAGAGTCATCCCTGCGATGCTCTAAGAACTCATTCAGTAGCTTCAGTGCCTTGCTGTTGGGCTATGGAGTCAGGCTCAAAATATCCTGCTGCTGAAAATACAGGCCGAAAAATAAAAGCAACAAAATAAAGCTACATGCTCAAAGGAGATTATTTATATACAGTCCTAATGCTAATAAAACACTCTACATGGGCTAGGTGAAAGAAAACTTCCACCATAGCCATTCAAGCAGCTTCCTGGATAGAAGCTCCTTCCTTCTGTCAATGATCATCAGCAGATGGTGTAACCGTGACAGCAGAACAGTTACACTCATCAACTCCTCCTTACAGGTTCAAGTTGAGATGAGATAGGGCGGCTCCAAATTATAGGGGAAATGCCATTCCATGTATTTGCTGACAGGGTCATCGAATGAGTGGCCATTTCTATGGAATTGGTGACATACAGGCTCTTCTGCTACACATTTGTTCACAAGCGGCCGAATGTCTCTGATAACCACAGGCGGGTGAATAACTGAAGTAGGTTCGCTAATCTCAGGTGGTGGCTGCTCACTGACTGGCTCTGAACAAAAGGAAGACTGCCCTTCTGGTTCTTTTTCCTCTTCTGGTTGGCTCTCCTCCAGGTCCGATTCATATTCATCATAAATAGGGACCATGGGGTGATTCTTCTTGCTGACTGGCTCTTCAATATCTTTATAGTGATTGAATGTAGGATACGCTTGCTGCTCATCATCGCTATAATATTCATCAAAGAGGGGCTGACCCTTATCTCTATGATTCTCCTCTATGATGGTGATCCCATCAAAAATATCCACTTTAGGGACAGTGGGACCTGCTGCTTCTGGTTGCTCACACGTACTCTTTTGCTCGTTAATCCCAGGTAAACATATATCGTGAGAAAATCCCTGGAGAAAAAGAGAGGAAACCTCTTCCACAATAATCTTTTCTTTACAAATGGGAAGGTCTCCGTCCTCAGAAATAGGGTTTCTAGGAATATCTGTTTCAACCCGACATTTAGGTGAGCCATCTACCATGGACCACATCTCCTCTACAAACTCATGATCTCCATAAGAGGCATGTTGATCTTCATGAACATCTAAAAGAACATACGCACTTGATATGCCGTTAGATGGTTCCATTCTCAAGCTAACACCACTCATATCATTCAACACCTCAATTTCTTCACAACAAATGCTTCCCTCCACAGTAAGGGCTTCATCATGGACCTGGTCTTCAGGGCCCGCAGAGGCTTCCTGAAGTGAAGAAAACTCCTTACAACAATTTTCAAACAAACCATCAGCTGGATAGTAGTCTTTACAAAATGAATTGAAAGCTGTATGAAAACCTGTTAAAGAGCGGATGCTCGTAGGGGGAAGAGATCGACACCACTCAAGAGTAGCTCCCTTCAATGAATACCTGAAGAGCTTAATCCGAACATCCTCATGCGTGATATTGTGTCGGTGAATAGCTTCATGGAAGTCCAGTAAATGCTCAGCTGGTACCTCCCAACTCTGTGCGTGAAATTCGGGGAGGAAATATTCCTAGATGTCTCTATCAGGAAGTGCATTAGGAAAACCAACTATCTAAGAAAAGTCACAGAAAGCAAACCTTTGAGCTAGAATTTTCTAGATATCGAACCAGTGGAGTTGCCAATCGATCCTCGAATCATGGATTCTCCAGGTGAAAGATGCGCAACTTCAAATGTGCCCGGTCCTTGTTCACCATCAAAGGCCAGATCTTTAACATTATCGTTACCCCATGAAACTTCTCAGGCCGAGAAAGCAGCTGCTGAAACCTTCTCGAGAAAGATCCTTAGGGTCAGCTTTCAGGTGTGCTAACAGTAGTCCCAGCCGAAACAGTGATGTGGAAACAATGGAGTCGCCACAGTGGAGTCGCCAGGTGCACAGTAGCAATCTTTAAGGGCTCTAATGTCTGATGCACCTTCAGAATCAGAAGCTCAATGTCGTTCTGCCCAGGGAAAATCTTCAACTTCGTCCCCGACAACAGCGCCAGAAATGTTAGCGCTGGAAGTCACTCCTAGATTGCTTGCAGAAGCAGAGCCCAACGCCCATCAGTTTTTATGTCACGGTTTGATAAATGGGATGATCAGATGGGTAAAAACTCAGGGAGGTATCACTCAAATTCAGAGACTGGGTCTAGCACGCAGGGAACAATTGAGGTCTTGATCTAACTTCAGTCAGGGGGTTGATTTAAAGATGCGTAGGTGGAAGAAGTAGGAGAAGAGTGAACAAACTACCTCAGGCAACAGGTCTTTCGACGGTCTGTGGGGAAAAAACTTTGAACGCAAGATCTTCCAGGTTCAGGGCTTCGAGAAACTGAGAGGAAAACTTGACTGGATCCTCCAATTCCAAGTCGCTTAGCGAGGAGAAGTTTACAGAGGTCGATTAGAATAGAATGACTATCACAGTGATCCAACCTACATCATCCTATGACAATCACACTCGACTGGATCCTCCAATTCTGAGATGCTCTAATACAATATAAACAAAGATATGAAAGGAAACTGACATTCATCAGGCAAGCAATCTCAAAAGTCCAGAAATAACCATAACACAATGCTTCATTCAAGATTTTACAACTGGGAGCTCTGATAAACCATCAATATTTAAAAAAAAAATGGCGAAAACACCTACATATACTCCACAAAACAACAACAACGAAAACAAGATGCTGCATCAATAACATTGCGTCTGCATGTCTTCTGACAGTCTGCGCATGCAGACTGGACGATCGTGTGCCTATGACAGATGCCATCTTAACTGCGCGTGGCTCTAGCAAGGGGAGTAGCTGAGCCATTAAGTGTCGGGCTAGCGTGTGCAGACTTCCTTCGGTTAGTCGAGAACTCGGGCATGGCTCTCTGGAAAAATGGGTACACAGGACCCCCTTAAGTAGACCGCTTGCCAGACCCTCCATACCTTGCAATTAATGATTGAGGTGAGGCCTCAACCACCGTCTCTTTTCTACATTCATTCCAGGCAGTTACTGGGAATTAAATCACGTCGAATCGGCGTCTGAAGAATGTAGTGTGCGCCTCCTGAGACTCAACTTGGCGCTTCGCGACCCATCCTGCCCAACGATAAATGTTATCAACCCTCATCTAGACCTGCTTCTTCGTGACCAGGCGCCAAAACCATAGGCCCGATCTTGGGCGCTATCAGCCTTTCGGGGTTCGAGGTTTCGAAATGTGAAATAGCGAGGAGCGCTTACCCCTCGAATCCCCGAATGCCGATATGGTGCGGATGCGCGACGCGTGTCCTTAAGATGAACGACCCAGGTAGCTTTTGCTATTATAAAGGGGTTGTCCCCCCTTCACCCACTCACTTAATATGATCTGGTGCTGAGACCCTGAGCTTATTTTGAAGGGCATTTTCGGTGCTTCAGGATTTGCAGATGAGAAAAGAGCGGGTCTCTTTTCCTTCAAAATCGCGATGGGAAAAATGCCGGGAGACCCTGACGATCGCCGCGTGTTCCCCCACTGATATGAGGGTTTTGAATTGATTCGGCAATGCTGTGGGGCCTGGTGGCCAAATGATAACAAAAACGCCTCTCCTCCGGTCTTGTTCCTTTACGACCAGGCGCTAAAACCGCGGGCCTGATTTAGAAGAGCGCTAATTAGCACTTCGGGGTTCGGGGTTTCGGGATGTGAGATGATGAGGGACTTTCACCCTTCGACCTCCCGACTGTCGATATGCAACCTAGATCTCGCACTATACGTCGTGGGATCGGACGACTGAGGTTTATCTTTAAAATATAGGCGCTTCTCCCCGATGCTATGCATTTGGTAACTTGGTGATGCAGGAGCATCGCCAACTCAGCAAGCGAGCCAACACATCAAGCGAAAGTTCAGCTGGAAAAGCATACCCAAAATTTTGAAATGCTTTGGGACTGTTCCGCAGATCTTAAATGAATCATTTAAGAGATGGTGCTTTTGTTGTATTGTATCATACCTCGAGCCTTACGCTCTTGTCTGAATTAAATAGAAGGCATTTAGTAGGTTTAATGCAGGTAGATAGGATTTTAATTCCAGATTAGATAGTTTTAGATTTCAAGAGGGAAAACAGATATAGACACCCTCCTTTGTATCATTGTAGTATTAGCATAATTCAAAAATTATCAAGCATTCAGAAGAGAAGAGAGCTAGCAGAGAAATTGGGAAGAACACCCCTGTACAAATTTGAGTTAATAGAAGAGAGTCTTTGACTCAAATTCATGTCTGGTGTTGTTTTCTCTGTATATTTTGTTTGTGTGCTCATGAATGTTTGTTCTGGTTATGCATTTGATTTAGATATGTTGTGCATGTGATTTCAGGGTTTCAACTGAAATCTGAGAAAGAAGGAAGAGAATTAGTTTCACTTGTTTCTCTATTTGAGCTAGGAGATTCCTGCATAGAGTGCAGTTGAATTCATCCGCATAGAGTGCGTTGATGAAGACTCAATAGTTAAACACTTATTCTCGTTCAACCAGAGTTATAGGGTTGTCGAGGGAGCTGTGTGAAGGGAGCACAGGCGAAGTTAGGAGCCTCAGTAGAAAATCTGAGCAGAAGAAGGCAGAGACTGCTGTTGCCAGAAGTGCATAAGGACTGAAAGACCCAACACTTTGGGAGTTGTTGAAGGTCGAACACGAAGAGTGTGCACGAAGTCTCTGAAGGAATCAGAGTTGACAAGCTCAGGAGGGATAGATCCTTCGTGATACCGCAGAGGAGAACTCAGGAAATGAATTGAAGAAAGTTGGAGCAGGAAGTCTTGAGAGGAGATACTTGACCATTTGAGAGAAATTCTCAAAAGGAGAAATCGACGGCCAGGATTCCCAGGGGAGATTAGCGAAATCCCGCCAGTTGTCAGATCTCAGAAGGGTTGCGCACAGGTTAAACCTAAGTGTACCAAGGAGGAGCCCAAGAGCCATCGGGAATGGGTTCATTGGGGTTTGCGAAGACAAGAGTTTGTGCCTGCTGAAATCGCGATCAACGAATTTCCGACGTGAGCAAAATCGTTGATCCTAGGAAAAGGGAGCGTTGGATCTACACATGACCTTGCGTATCAGGTAATCGTGAGTTGAAGACCCAAGCTGGCGTAGCAATATCACGATACTGCGAGAGGCGATATCCCGACGGTGACGTGGCAGTGTGGGACCACAGGTGCTGGTGGAGTACAGGTGGCATCATATCGGGAATTGGGGAAAAGCAAGTCCTGAGTCCATCGACATCAGGACTCGCGATCTCGTGAGTTCTGAATCTCCGATAGAAGGGAAAAAGGTGGAGAGGTCAAATCCACGTGTGTGTCGGGAGATCGGGCCATCGGGGTTCGGAGTTCTGGAATTCGAATTGTTGACATCGCAAGTAGAGGTTTCCCGATAGAGGAAGTGGTCAACAGAAAAAGGGGAGAAAGTCAGAGATTGACCTGTATCGGGATTCGGGGAATCGTAAGGCATAAGGCGTGTGACTACAGAATTCGCGAAATCGCGAATTCCGATTTCCCGATTGGTAAGGGAGATTAGTGGAGAGTTGCTGTGGGTAAATAAATTCCGACAGGGAATTTGAGGAGCATTTACGCTCTTCGGGCCAAAGTTAGAGAAGGTCCTGGTGGTCGCGGGCGTGCCCTGGGTGGCGTTTGCGCCACTTGGTGGCCCCCAAAACCTGATAACCGTTAATATGCTTCGTGGACAAATCTCGACTATCGATAACAAAACTTTTCCCGCTCGCTTGACTCGTAACGAGAAAAGGGGCCCTTCCGCTGCTACGCTTGGGCGTTTCCCGAGCAATCTGCAGACCTGGGTGCTCTCGAGCCTATGACAAGAATTATCGCTAACACAACCTTTCAATTGGATACTCCAATGGACTCTCCCTCTAACCAATGGTCAAGATCGTCTCACTATGCTGAATCAATGACTGCAAACCATTCCAACTCAAAACACATGTTTTTTTTCAGAATAACAATCTAAATCAGGACTTAACCATTCATGGTCTCTTCAAGTTCACTCACTAAGGTTCTGTTAGACTTTCTTAATGATCCAAAAATCCTTAGACATTAATCTATTTCTTACTTACACATAAACATCTAAATTGACTCAAAATAATAATGATTGCTTTCACTGTTTGCATAACACACATGAATTCACTTATCTATCCAAAATCACTTCAATGATAAATAACTTGCAAGATAATTGAGGAAAATAGAAAAACAATAATATAACACATACACAAGTTTGTTAACAGAGTTCACTCAACTTGGGCTACGTCTTTGGGTCCACTTCCAATTGAGACCACTTTATTAATGCTCAAATGCTTGTGTTTTTAAAATGACCTTTTTACTCATTTCTCAAAATCAGAAACATAGTGCACCATCAAATTGCTCTCAAAATTATGAGAAAAATGAGTATAAACACCCTATACTTTCCTCAAGGAATCCTTTTTCATGCATTATAGTCCAAACCCACAGTCTAGATACCTCCCCTGGCACAAACTTCGAGACACCTTAGCATGTAATTCAATATATCATATTGTGTACCTTTCCTCGATCCGAGCACGAGCTTAAATAGGGCGTGGGACCCAACTATTATCCGAAACCTTGAGAAAAATTCAATACATTGCTGACGGAATCCCGTAACATGAGGTGTCATTGGCGCATTGGTTAAGGCTTGGTTATTGTTGTGGGGTTATTCTACCCTATGGACTAGCAAGCTAGGGCTGAAACTTGCATGCAGATCATGACCCTTAAGAAATAACTTTTAACCTTCTACCCCAAACCTAAAACCCTTTTTCACATGCAAACATGGGAAGAACCAACTAACCTTTTTATCGTCGGTTGAAGTAGATCCTCCATTGCGCTTTATCCCCTTGCTTCTGCTGCTGCTCCTTCCAAAAAGGGATCCTGCAATCAAGACAAAACTACGCATGCATGCTATTGTTCTACTAGAGGGTTAGAGATTAAACACAAATCAAATAAAACATATAAAACTCGTGTATTTGGGACGGGAAAAGTATCTTTTTATTAATCTCAAGATGAATCA
>ML808059.1:138390-168277 GCA_009831015.1 Picea engelmannii
CTTTGTTAGGTAAACGCTGGCTGTAGTGGGCCAGCCCACATTCCAACGCGTGCAGTATAAGGCCTGCCAGCGTTCCAACGCGCCCAGTGATAGGTTAGGGCGCGGGCTACTTAATTTAGGAGGTTTTTGAAGAGTCTGTTCAGCATGGCTTTGGCAATGAAGGGAAATGAGTAGGCCTGATGCCAGGTAAGCATGAATGGTGCAATTTAGGGTTATAACAATTATGTATGGGAGTAGGTCACGGGTTCGACCTTCGCAGACCTCTCCCCCTTTGGCGTTTTATTGCAACCATTTTATATATATAGTATGGTTCTTTGTGTATAGTGGCAGATAGTTGATAACCCCCTCCATGAATCATGGGTGTTGGTTATATGACATGCAAACAAACCTTGGGTCAGGTGCTTGGCCCTCGACCCCCCTTTTCTGCTGACTAGACAACTCCACAAACTTAAATAAAATTTTTAACATATGAATATTAAGTCACATGGAATGGTATAATGGTCAACCATTGGATTGTTGTATGGGAGGTCGAGGTTTCGACTCCAGTCAAACTAATAAAAACTTTGATAACCCATATCCATGAGAGGCCAATGAGAGATTTCCACATGGCAGTCTCCCTTTGGTCCACCTAAGTCTATACGAACATGCCGTGTGTTGAGATCTGATTGGTCCACCTAGACTTGTATGATTTCCCTGTCACCTTGCAAAATCAATTGTAAGGGTGTGACACATGACACCCTTCCAATGGTGCCACATGTCACCCCGTTTTGGCCTTTTGACCTGTTTGACCAAAAGTTTGATTGGCCAGATCTTTTGCATACAAACTCTGTTTGAGGCAATTTTTTTGTTGTTGGAAAGCTATCCCCGAGCTCTACACAATGAATATTTTTGTGAGAGCATTTTAGATGATCAAATTTTGATCATTTATGGATCCTTCACTCCTCCCTATTGGAAGCCTTTTGGACCACCAAAAGTCTTGATTACTAAACAACTAAGTGAGGGTAATGCTCCATCACCTTTATGATCTCGATCCACTTTGATTTGCTTAGTTTTACTCCTTTAATACCAACTCGAAGAAATTCCACATCACCCCGTTGTGAATTCATGATCGTTCTATTAGAACAACATCTTCCTGTAGCTCGTCTAAATATTATGGAGAAAAATCATCAACTGTCAGAGCCTGAATACTTTTATCTTCATCCATAATCATAGGAGGCTCATAAAGTTTCAAGTTCTCAACATTTATCACTGAATACATTTGCATGTAATATGGTAGATCTAAACAAGCCATTAGTACCAATCTTTTCCAAGATCTGGTATGGACCATATTGGGTTGGTATAAGATTTTTACCTTCACCCTTCATTCTATCCTTGCTAATATGTAACCATACTTGATCACCGACTTGCAATTGATGATGAAACTAATATTTGTGATACCTCGCCTTACACTTGGCTTGGCTCTTCTCCAATTTTTCTTGTACTTCCTAATGTACCCATTGTATCGTTTGAATGAACCTCTTAGATTTATCTGTATCATCCTGTCCATCCTCTTTATTTTCTTCTCCAAAAGAAAATTCCATAGGTGATATAGGCAAGTACCCCAAACATACTTCAAAAGGAGTTCTTTGAGTAGAAGAATGCATGGCATGATTATACGCATGTTTTACATAGGGAAACTGTTCATCCCACAACTTAGGATGTTTATTGTAGTATCCTCAAAGTAAATGTACCATTGTTCTGTTCACCACCTTTGTTTGTCCATATGTCTGTGGATGAATTTTTTTTCTCTTCTTTAACTTAGTTTCCATCAGCTCCCATAAATGAGACCAAAATTTCCCCAAGAAGCGAGAGTCTTGATCTGATAAAATAGATGTGGCAGCCCAAAATGAACCCATAGATTAATAAAGAACAATTGTGTTGTTTGTTCAACTATGACTTGTTTCTTGCAAGGCATTAGGATACACATCTTACTGAACCTATCCAACATGACATATAAATAATCATGACATGTTCTGTGCATCCACAAACCTCCAACAAAATCCATAGGCACACTTTCTCATGGTTAAGGTACTGGAAGTGGCATATATAATCCCAAATTTCTGGTGCTAAGCTTGCTTGTGGAACACATAACACAACATTTTACATACTTGGAAACTATCTCATTCATTTGAGGCCAATAACAATATCTTTGTAACTGTGCTACTATCTTACCTTCCCCAAAGTGACCATAAACGAGAGATATATGAGTTTCTCTGATTACATTTTCTCTTTCATCCCTGGGTACACAAATATTTCCAAGATGATATAATAAATTGTCATGCATATGATAATCCAACTATGGAATTCCATGAGTTAAATCCATATATTTATCTTTAAAATCACCAACCCTAGCATACTTTTCAACATAACTTTCATGAGCGAAGGGATTATGCTTTAATATTATAGATGCATTGATCACTGGTCTCGACAACATATCTTCAACCTTGTTATGAATACCTTTCTTATATTTAATAACCAAATGAAATTGTTGTAATAAATACATCCACTTGAAATGCCATGACTGTTGTATCTTGGTTTGTGATTGCAAACAATGTAATGGCTGATGATCTGTAAGAACTATTGTCTCATTTCCCATTAAGTAACGATTCCATTTCTTCACACTTTGTACCAACGCATACAATTCCTTGTCATATGTTGGATAGTTAATTACTTCTTGAGTAAAGTCCCAAAATGATAACATATAGGTTTACCTCATTGCATCAAGATTACTCCCATGGCATATCCTCTTGCATTAGTTTGAATCTCAAATGGCTGTGGCCAATCTAGCAGAGCCAAAACTGGTGCGGTTATTATCTTTTCCTTCAATGCCTCGAAGGCTTTCTGCTGCTTGATTCCCCATTGAAAGATCCATTCCATACTTGTTAATGCATGCAGGGGAGCTGCTATGAAAGATAAATTAGCAATGAATTTCCTCCAGTACTGTACTGCTCCTAAGAAGCTCCTGACTTTCGTGGCAGTATTTGGCTTGGGACAATTTACAATAACTTCCACTTTTGAGGGATCTATCTTTAGCTAACCATTCCTTACAATGTAACCCAAATATACCAGAGATGTTTTTCCAAAATTTCATTTAGACATCTTTTTATACAAATTCTCTCTTTTCAAAAGTCCAAAAACTTTCTTAACATGCATCATATGATATTTACATGTTCGACTAAAGATAAATATATCATCTAAATGGACGATGAAAAAATCATCTATAAAAGGCCTAAACACATCGTTCATTACCCTCATAAATGTTGCAGGGGAATTGCATAAACCAAATGGCATAACCAACCATTCAAACAATCCTTGCTTTTTCTTGAAATCAATTTTCCATATATCATTTTCTGCAATTATGATCTGATGGTAACCAATTCTCAAATCTAACTTAGTGAAATAAACAATATTTCTTAACTGATCCAATAAGTCATCAATTCTAGGAAGAGGATATCGGTTCTTTACCGTGATCTTGTTCAATGCTCAAAAATCAATACACATCCTCCACATACCATCTTTCTTTGGAACTAATACAATATGAGATCCACATAGAGAGGAACTCGACCTTATGATTCCTTTATCGAGAAAATCTTGAAATTTCTTCTTTATTTATGAATTCTCTATCACTGATGACCTATACATACCAATTTTAGGAAGAGGAGCATCCTGCTGCAGACAAATTTCATGTTAAACCTCCCTCTTAGGAGGTAACCTTGTAGTTTCTTGAAATAACTCATCATAGTTAGATATGATTTTAATCAACTCCTATTTATGATATGGATCACAACTTGATAAAGTATCTGACATATCTTCTTCTTTTTGCTTCACTACCACGAGAACAAAGGATTTACTTAAATTTACGAGTCTCTTCATTTGTCCTGTGCTCACTAGAGAAACATTAGTTTTGATACAATGAGATATGACAATATACTCAATCTTGTCCTTGAAAATATGATATTCTTTCTCTTCTCGATAAAATATAGCTTTCCTATCAAACATATATGGACTACCCAAGACAATGTTGCAAATGTCAAGTGTCACAACATCTAACTCAACCTCATCAAAGAACTTAGATGTAATTGCAAATCGGATTTTACACTGCTTTGTCACTTGCAACTTAGAATCGTCACACACCCAACCTAATGGATATGGTTTCACATGAGGTGTCATTTTCAAACCATGTTTCTTAACAATTTCTTCAGATATTAAGTTAACTTGAAATCCATTGTCAAACAAAGTATCTATCTTTGTATGCTTCACTATAAATCTGATATGAAAAATATCACTTCGTTTCTTTTGATTAGGAACACTTTCCAATTTAGTAGATTGAACTAAAATATTAGTAGTATATATACCTTTGTTTACCATTTCCATGATCTTAGTTTCATCTCCCGAATCTGATCTATTAAGTTAACTTGAAATCCATTGTCAAACAAAGTATCTATCTTTGTATGCTTCACTATAAATCTGATATGAAAAATATCACTTCGTTTCTTTTGATTAGGAACACTTTCCAATTTAGTAGATTGAACTAAAATATTAGTAGTATATATACCTTTGTTTCCCATTTCCATGATCTTAGTTTCATCTCCCGAATCTGATCCTAGATCCTATCAAGTTGATGCGACAGTCTTTTGTTTCCCCTTATCCTGGAACTTCTTTGGTCATAACTCTGGATGCAACTTCCAACATTGTGCTTCCTCATGTTCCTTCCTTTTGCAATGAGAACATGTATGTTTCTCTTCATCTTTCTTTACTATAGCTGATTTATTACTCTTCCATTTTCCTTTTGATTTCTTCTCAAACTTGTGTGGCTTCTTATCATCAGTCACATGATTTCCCTTGTTGATGTTTGGGAAACATCGAAAAGACATTCTACTAGATTAATAATCAATAATATTATTATTAATTATTAAATAATATTATTAATGTAATAATATATTTATATAAGGTATAAATATATATCATAAATAATTATTTATGATGAGTGTTCCATATATATTTATTATCCAATGGATGCATCCTTTCATGGATGGTCACCAATATATGGAATACTCATCATTGTAATAATACATATTCATATACAATATCATCTCATATAGAAAAACCAACATCCCTTACTAGCTTCAAGATGAGTAGCTTTTACGAATACTTCATCAATATTAGTAGGGTTAAACATCAATATAGAGTGCCTAAGATATGGATACATACCACCAATATACTTCAGAAGAGTTTCTCGAGTATATAATGAAATTCTTAAAGATAATGATTTCTTCTTAAATTCATGCGTATATACTTGAACATTTTCCCCTTTTCCTTGGCTTAGATGTTGCCATTCTATTATTGTATTTTTCACATAAGCCAATGGATAAAATTGTTTTCTTAATGCAACAGTAAATTCATCCCAAGAAGAAATTACTTTACCCTTTGGAACAAGATAAACTTATAGCTTACTCTCCCACCATATCAAGTTTGTGCCACCCAGACAAAGAGTAGATAGTTGTATCTTTGCAGTGTCATATACGATATTTTTCACCTTGCAATATACTTCAATTTGTTTGATCCAGTTGTCCAACTTTTCTGAGTTCAATTCTCCATCATAAATTGGTAGTTCAAACTTTACATATAATTTTAATAAATTAAAATCACGAGCATGTGAACACTTATCAGAGGGCTTCTTCTTATGTAAAGAATGTTTACTCACACTTGAATAATATGATGACAAGGATGTTGGTGAATAGGTTTCTTCAGGTCCACCACCTTCTCCTCCTCCTTCAACTTTTACTGAAGATTCTCTGTCCCCAATCTTATGGACTCTTCAATATAAATCATATATTATTTCCCTAATTGAGCGAAGTGTAGTCATAATTTCCTCATGTCTCATGGGAGGATCTTCTCCTTCCTTTCCTTCATAAACCACGTCTCTCTTAAGGAATATCCTTTAAATATCTTACTTGTAACTTGCAAGCTTTCCTTTACCAAGCTTGAATCTGGACCTTGTAAGAATTCACTTGAAAACACTTGTCAAAACCTACTCTGATACCAACTTGATCCGAAAATCCTTAGACATTAATTTATTTCTTAATTACACATAAACATCTAACTTGATTCAAAATAATAATGATCGCTTTGACTGTTTGCATAACACATATGGATTCACTTATCTATCCAAAATCACTTCAATGATAAATAACTTGCAAGATAGCTGAGAAAAATAGAACAACAAGAATATAACACATACACAAGTTTGTTAACAAAGTTCACCCAACTTGGGCTACGTCTCTGGGTCCACTTCCAATCGAGATCGCTTTATTAATGATCAAATGCTTGTGTTTTTACAATGACCTTTTTACTTTTTATATTTGAAGTTCCTTGTGCTCTTATGACTGGGAGGATGATAATGGAATCGACTATTCCAAATTTTGTCGTTGTGTTGAGCCTTACACTCTTTACGTTCTAAAAAAATTACCATGGAAATGCTTATTCCATGGAGATGTTCTTGTTATTGTTCTAGGAAATTTACCATGGATACCTGGTTAGTAGATTATGTTGCTTCTAGGTACATGACAGTTTACTGAGATTATTATACTATGTGACACTCGTGGATCTTCTTCATGAAGACCAAGGATGGGGTATTCTTCATATTCTAATAGTTCATAGCTAAGGTAGAGAACCTGACAGAGAAGATAATCAATATCAACATGAGTATTTGGTGACTTGTGATAGATATGGACATAAGAAGCAGTGAAAAACCCTATGTAGTTGATATCACATGAAGCTTGTGTCAATGTGTTGATCCAGGTTACCATGATGTTGTGTACTTTGGAACATGGAAATATTGTCACAGAGTCATAGAGGGAGCATCCGGTGAGGAAGATTAGACAAGTAGGGTTTTTAGTGACAAAGGGAGTTGGCCTTTGAGTTCGATATGAAGGATCTTGTTTTGATGCACCATTACTTGGGACTGAAGGTATGGAAAAATTCAGGTTAAATGTCCCTAGGTCAGGGAAAATATGTTGTGGAGATCCTGAAGAGGCTCAAGATGTTGGACTATAAAACAATGGCTACACTGATGGCATCAAATATGAAGTTGTTGGATGACACTACTTTAGAGTTTGTGGATGCTACAATATATAGGAAGATGGTGGGTCCGATGATGTATTTGACGAACACGAGACCAAATATATGTTTTTTTGTGAACACGCTGATCCAATATATGGAGAATCCCAGGCATGTTCATTTGGTCGCAGCAAAACATGTGATGAGGTACCTTAAGGGTACATTGGATTATGGTAACAGGTATGTTACATACCATGAGTTCAGGTTATATGGATATTCAGATTCATATTCGGTTGGCAGTGTTCTTGATCAGAAGAGTACTTCAACATATTTCTTTAGTCTAGGATCCAATATGGTTTTGTGGAGTAGCAGGAAGTAGTTATGTGTAGCACTCAGTATGGCTGAGGAAAAGTATGTGGCAGCAAGTCGTGAAGCAATGTGGCTTTAGAAATTGCTGACTGGATTATTCGATATTGAGATGGAGGTGACCTATATCTTCTGCGACAACTAAAGTTGTATAAACTTGTCAAGAAGAACCCGATGTTTCATGATAAGTCGAAGTATATTGAAATCATGTATCACTATATGGTGCAGAAGGGAGCAATGAGGCTCCAGTTTCGTGAATACAGAGAATCAGGTTGTGGACATGTTTACCAAGCTACTGTTGAGGATGAAGTTTGAGTACTTAAGGGACAAGCTTGGCATGGCCCCTCTTTAAAGGGAGTGTTCTCATACAATATGAAAAAGGGTTGTCTCTGAGATAGGTGGAACTCATCCAACATGAAAAATGGTTGGCACTAAGACATGTGGAACTCATCCAGCATGAAAAAGGGATGGCACTGAGTGTTCTCATCCATCATGAAAAAGGGATAGCACTAAGATAGGTGGAACTCATCCAACATGAAAAAGGGATGGAACTGAGTGTTCTCATCCAACATAAAAAAGGGTTGGCATTGATATAGGTGTAACTCATCCAACATGAAAAAGGGTTGGAATTGATTTTTCTCATCTAGAATGAAAAAGGGTTGGCACTGAGACAAGTGGAACTCATCCAACATGAAAAAGGGCCGGTAATAAGTGATCTCATCCAACATGAAAAAGMGTTGGCACTGAGTGTTCTCATCCAGCATGAAAAAAGGATGGCACTAAGACAACTGGAACTCATCCAACATGAAAAAGGGTTGGCACTGAGTGTTCTCATCCAACATGAAAAAGGGTTTGAACTGAGTGTTCTCATCCARCATGAAAAAGGGATAGCACTGAGACAGGTGGAACTCATGCAACATGAAAAAGGGTTGGCATTGAGTGTTCTCATCCAACATGAAAAATGGATGGCATTGMGATGCATCATAAGTAATTATTTATGATGAGTGTTCCATATATATTTATTATCTAAGGGATGCATCCTTTCATGGATGGTCACCATATGTTCTATATATGTGGAACACTCATCATTGTAATAATACATATTCATATACAATATCATCTCATATAGAAAAACCGACATCCCTTACTAGCTTCAAGATGAGTATATTTGATGAACACTTCATCAATATTAGTAGGGTTAATATTGGCTTATATGTTTCCATTCTATTATTGTATTTTTCACATAAGCCAATGGATAAAAATGTTTTCTTATTGCAACAATAAATTCATCCCAAGAAGAAATTACTTTACCCTTTTGAACAAGATAAACTTATATCTTACTCTCCCACCATATCAAGGTTGTGCCACCCAGACAAAGAGTAGCTAGTTGTATCTTTGCAGTGTCATATACGATATTTTTCACCCTACAATATACTTCAATTTGTTTGATCCAGTTGTCCAACTTTTCTGTGTTCAATTCTCCATCATAAATTGGTAGTTCAAAATTTACATATAATTTTAATAAAGGAAAATCATGAGCATGTGAACACTTATTAGAGGGCTTATTCTTATGTGAATAATGTTTACTTGCACTTGAATAATATTATGACAAGGATGTTGGTGAAGAGGGTTCTGCAGGTCCACCACCTTCTCCTCCTCCAACTTTTACTGGAGATTCTCCATCGTCCACCACCTTCTCCTCCTTAATATTTTATTGAAGATTATGGACTCTTAGATATAAATCATTATTATTTCCCTAATTGAGCGAAGTGTAGTCATACTTTCCTCATGTCTCATGGGATGATCTTCTCCTTCCTTTCCTTCTGTTGGCAACCAACTACTCTTGTCAATTTTATCATGTTAAAAGTCATCTCCAAGGGATAAAAATTTTCTGTAACTTCCTCCTCCTTATACTTACAAACGTTTTTGTCTTTAGGTTTTGAGGAGATTCATTGGCCTAGCTGATTGTAAGAGTTTTTGTTTTTTTTTCTATCATTTTGTTTTGTTTAATTTCATGACTGCAAGAATGAAATTGAAGCAAACGTTTGGCTTGGATAATCATTTTACAATTTGTAATTTATTTTGTTTCTTTTGCTAAAGGGATTATACTCAAAGGGCATCTATGTGTTGATAAATCTTAAAGTTTGTAAGCTAATTGATGGATCTATGGCCATTGATATTATTCATTTTGGGAGATTTAATTGAGTCTAATCTATGGTTGATTATATGATTTCTATTTTGACAATCTTGATGGCGCATAAATTTGGGTTAAAATCAAAATTCAAATATTTCTCTTACTAGTCATATCACTATCCTATCACCCTGGTACAGGACTGATGTACTCATAGTTCCACATCATCCTATTGTCTTGCACATTTAAGACTCTCATTCATTGTTCGAATAGGAAGCTGATAATGGTTTGGGTTTAATGTTCATTGTGCATAGTGGTTCACAAGCTTGCGCATCCTCTGGTTCTTTGTCACTCAAAACTCACATTACCAAGCATGATAGCCTCCCAAGTCTGTAGGTATCGAGCCTCTTCCAATTTTACATACCTCTCCCTATTTTTTTTTCTATTGGAAAATGAAGCCTCCCTCTCGATACCTTTACTGTGTCTGTTTGATAACAACCATGGCTCCTGTGGTTCGAATTGAACCTAATGGTTCTCAAGCCCTTCTTGCCCACGATGATGCCATAAGTGATTTACTGGCACATGACTGGGACATTCTCATCCAGAATTTTGAAGGATATAACCTAGCAGTTGCACATGCATTTGCTCAATCGTTTGATGGCTCTAAAGCTAAAATAGGGGATCTGCAACTCGAAGTAAGATAGGATTCTATAGCATGAGCTACAAGGCTGTCACAGGAGGGAAAAAAATGGTTCAAAAATGCCAAGCTAGAAGATGTGCCTTGGAGTCTGTTCATGGTCTCTAAGAAATTGACATGCTACCCTAAAGGTACACCTGTTACTCTCTTCAAACCCCGATGTCATGACCTGCTTCTAATTCTCAAACAATTCGTAACTTGTGAGGGTCGATATGGTTTAGTGTTCTTGTATCACATTCGCTTGTTGATGATTTTTCTAGGGTTCAAGCTAAATATACCTTTATATCTATATATGAGCCTGCATAAGATGTCTAAGAATTATCAGAGACTGAATTTAAACCCTCTGTCTAGTCTCTTTCACCACGGTCTTATTTGGATTATGTTGTTATCACATCTAGCTCAGATTGGGGATACTTGGGAAGGTTTCCTGTGTAGAAAAAAATTATCCCTACCCGAGATCACAGTTGACTCACCTCTGCATTCCAATACAAACCCCAATCCTTATAACACTATGACTGAAAATATAGGTGTTGATTCATATAGAGACTATGCGCCCACTGAACCAAACTCTGTTGATATGCGAAAACCTTTGGGTGAAAAGCCACAATATAATTTTGAGCCCAGGAAATCGTTAGAGGAAGTAATGAATGTATTAAAAGAGAGGGTTTCTCCTGCTCCTGCTGTTGATTCGAATCAAGGTTTTATTGACAAACCAACTATTAAGAAAAATCACAAAAAGAAGAAACAGGGTAACTCAGATTTGAGTTTTGTAAACAAGAGTTCAAGTAGTTTAATATCTAGGAGTCTACGAAATGGACAGCAAGATCATCTGAGCTCGATCTTAGTGATCGAGGTCGATGATCACTTAACCAATGATGAGATCAATGAATTCATTGCCCGAGAATATGTGGATAACCAGTGTCTCGAAAATGAAACCGTTAGTCAATCTATACAATATGATTTTGTTTTTAAACTACCTCCATTTCTAAAAGATCAAGAGGGTTTTGCTGGCATAGGCCATGATTTGAAACAAGCTACAGGAAAGACCGAAGCACCCATTGCCGAGTGCACTCAACCTCTGCCTACTATAACACCTGTACACTGTGACAATTGTCTGGACTGGGTAGAACAATACTAAAGAGACATACCATATTTACAGGCACAATTAAAACATTTAGCAGATCGAAATTCCCTGCTTGAAAGGGAAAATCAAGAATTGAAGGCATGCGTAGATTGGGCAAGCAAAAGGCCCAAACGAGACGATAGTGTGATTACCAAGAATGCAACAAATTTCAATGCTATCATTAACTCAGAGTTATCCGACCCCTCATTGTCTAATCTCTAGAATGGAAAAAATGGTTTTGATTTTCTTTGATTTTATTTTGTTGTAAAAGTCAAATAAGAATATTTATTTTGATTTTTTTTGTTAATATAAGTCTAGCTACAGAATCTCACGATTCTGTAGCTAGTCTATTTCTAAAAATTAGTTTGAATTGTTTTTCTAAAATTCAATTTCGTTTTGTTATTTCCAGGAGAATAATAGTTATGGTGCTATTCACAAGGAGATGCCATCATGGATTATGCGTTGTATACTTTAGTAGTTTCTCTTTTGTTTGATAAAACTATGTCATTATGCAATTAATTTTGATAAACAAACTCCTACAGGAGTGTTTCTCTATTATACTATTTTTGTAAAACAATCTATTTTTTTTTTTTCAGATTACCCTCTATCTTGAATGATAAGAGGTTGTTAATCCAAGACCAGTTTAAATAGTGGTTGTTGTTAGCAGTAAGGACAAATTTTGCTGGAATACAGTATGGACATGTGATTTTGGGAATTGACATGGGAAAGCCATTCACCATTGGCTTTAGACCTATGTGATGCTTATTCCATTGTGTTCTTCCATTACCTTTGTATTATGATATATTATTATGGTTGATTTAGCTTTAGACTTATCATCATATGGTGTTTCATATTGTTAAATATTTAGATGCTATCCATAATTTGTTATTCCATTTTGTATGTGTGATCAATCTATCATTCGATTATTATTGAATTTATTCGTAATGTTAAATGTTGGATAATATCAATACTCAGAATTGAGTTTTCTCTCGTTCTTAAATATTGATCATCTTAAGATCACAAGATTTTTAATTAGTTGTCTTTCTGTTTTTATTAATTTACTCCAAATATTTATGTTTTTATTAATTTACTCCAAATATCAGACACTTCTTTGAATTTATTCTGGGAGTACTAGTATTGTTCTGTTATAGGTTTCCCTTAAATGCAGGACAAGCATGAGCTCATACAACACAAGAATATAAACTTAGTTTTTTTGATTAGCTACAGGGTAGTGTGTGTGTTATTTTGTTAAATTATTTATTAATGAAACAAAGATTGCATTAATTAGATTTGACTATTTTTGTGTCTTTCTTTCAATTGTATTTACTTAGTATTTATTATTTTGGAATCTTTAAAACATTCAAAACACAAAAATATTTATGTGCTTTCTTATCTCATTTAGAAACACTATTATGAACATTCATTTCGCAAGATTTCAAGTAAACCTTGCAAACTATATATAGATTGTTTGTAATCATTTGTATATATTCATGTTTCTAATTGAACACTTGTAATTAGTATATATATTATTAGAACCATATCTTTAGATTATTTTATTTCTTTTATTATTTTTAGGACCCTAGTTGGCTAACGAAGACATTAAACCCGTCATGTCAGTTCATTCCAAACGGATTGGGTTAATTAGACAACCTCGGTCCGGATCTGATCTTCCAGTTGATAGTGTGTCATTTACGCCCGTCAACACCTTCATAAACCATGTCTCTCTTACGAAATCTCCTTTAAATCTCTTACTTGTAACTTGAAAGCTTTCCTTTACTAATATTGAATCTGGACCTTGTAAGAATTCACTTGCAAACACTTGTCAAAACCTGCTCTGATACCAACATGATCCGAAAATCCTTAGACATTAATTTATTTCTTAATTACACATAAACATCTAACTTGATTCGAAATAATAATGATCACTTTGACTGTTTGCATAACACATATGGATTCACTTATCTATCCAAAATCGCTTCAATGATAAATAAATTGCAAGATAACTAAGAAAAATAGAACAACAAGAATATAACACCTACACAAGTTTGTTAACAAAGTTCACCCAGCTTGGGCTACGTCTTTGGGTCCGCTTCCAATCGAGATTGTTTTATTAATGATCAAATTCTTATGTTTTTACAATGACATTTTTACTTTTTATATTTGAAGTTCCTTGTGCTCTTATGATTGGGAGGATGATAATGGAATCGACTATTCCAACTGTTGTTGTTGTGTTGAGCCTTACTCTCTTTACGTTCTGGAAAAATTACTGTGGAAATTCTTTTTCAATGGAGATGTTCTTGTTATTGTTTTAGGCAGGTTACCATGGATACATGGTTAATAGATTATGTTGCTTCTAGGCACATGAAAATTTACTGAGATTATAGTACTATTTGAAACTCATGGATCTTCTTCATGAAGACCAAGGATGAGGTCTTAAGCAGATTCTAAGAGTTTAGGGCTCAGGTAGAGAACATGACAGAGAATATAATCAATATCAACACAAGTATTTGGTGAGTTGTGATAGAGATGGACATAAGAAGGAGTGACAAACCCTCTGTAGTTGATTTCACATGAATCTTGTGTCAATGTGTCGATGTGGTGGTTACCGTGATGTTGTGTACTTTGGAAAATGGAAATATTGTCACAGAGTCACAGAGGGAGCATCTAGTGAGGCATAATAGACAAGTAGGGTTTTTAGTGACAGAGGGAGTTTGCCTCTAAGTTCGATATGAAGGATATTGGTTTGATGCACCATTACTTGGGACTGAAGGTATGGCAAAATTCAGGTTAAATATCCCTAAGTCAGGGAAAATATGTTGTGGAGATTCTGAAGAGGCTCGGGATGTTGGACATTAAAAAAATGGCTACACCAATGACATCAAATATGAAGTTGTTGGATGAAACTACTTCATAGGTTGTGTATGCTACATTATACAGGAATATGGTGGGTTCAATGATGTATTTGATGAACACGAAACCAAATATATGTTTTGTTGTGAACACCCTGAGCCAATATATGGAGCAGCCCAGGCATGTTCATTTGGTCGCAGCAAAACATGTGATGAGGTACCTTAAGGGTACATTGGATTATGGTCTCAGGTATGTTACATACCATGAGTTTAGGTTATATGGATACTTAGATTCATATTCGGTTGGCAGTATTCCTGATCGGAAGAGTACTTCGACATATTGCTTTGGTCTAGGCTCCAATATGGTTTTGTGGAGCAATAGGAAGAGTTATGTGTAGCACTCAGTATGGCCAAGGAAAAGTATGTGGTAGCATGTGCAGCAAGTCGCGAAGCAGTGCGGCTTCAAAAATTGCTGACTGGATTATTCGATATTGCGATGTAGGTGACCTATATCTTGTGCGAAAAATAACATTGTATAAACTTGTCAAGAAGAACCCGATGTTTCATGATAAGTCGAAGCATATTGAAATCAAGTATCACTATATGGTGCAGAAGGGAGTAGTGATGCTCTAGTTTTGTGACTATAGAGAATCAGGTTGTGGACTTGTTTACCAAGCCGTTGTCGAGGATGAAGTTTGAGTAATTCAGGGACAAGCTTGGCATGGTCCCTCTTCAAAGGGAGAGTTCTCATCCAACTTGAAAAAGGGTTGGCTATGAGATAGGTGGAACTCATCCAAAATGAAAAAGGGTTGGCACTGAGACAGGTGGAACTCATCTAGCATGAAAAAGGGATGGCATTGAGTGTTCTCATCCAGCATGAAAAAGGGCTAGCACTGAGATAGGTGGAACTCATCCAACATGAAAAAGGGATGGCACTGAGTGTTATCATCCAACATGAAAAAGGGTTGGCACTGAGATAGGTGGAACTCATCCAACATGAAAAAGGGTTGGAATTTCTTTTTCACATCTAGCATGAAAAAGGGTTGGCATTGAGACAAGTCGAACTCATCCAACATGAAAAAGGGTCAGCACTGAGTGTTCTCATCCAACATGAAAAAGAGTTGGCACCAAGTGTTCTCATCCAGCATGAAAAAGGGCTGGCACTAAGACAACTGGAACTCATCGATCATGAAAAAGGGCTGGAACTGAGTGTTCTCATCCAACATGAAAAAGGGATGGAACTGAGTGTTCTCATTTAGCATGAAAAAGGGATAGCACTGAGATAGGTGGAACTCATGCAACATGGAAACGGGTTGGCACTGAGTGTTCTCATCCAACATGAAAAATGGATGGCACTAATATGCATCATAGATAATTATTTATGATGAGTGTTCCATATATATTTATTATCCAAGGGATGCATCCTTTCATGAATGGTCACCATATGTTCTATATATATGGAACACTCATCATTGTAATAATACATATTCATGTACAATATCATCTCATATAGAAAAACCAACATCCCTTACTAGCTTCATGATGAGTATCTTTTACAAACACTTCATCAATATTAGTAGGGTTAAACATCAATATAGTGTGTCGAAGATATGAATGCATACCACCAATATAATTCAGAAGAGTTTCTCGAGTATATAATGAAATTCCTAAAGATAATGTGTTCTTCTTAAATTCCTGTGTATATACTTGAACATTTTCCCCTTTTCCTTGGCATAGATGTTTCCATTCTATTATTGTAGTTTTCACATAAGCCAATGGATATTTTTTTTTTCTTATTGCATCAGTAAATTCATCCCAAAAAGAAATTACTTTACCCTGTTGAACGAGATAAACATATATCTTACTCTCCCACCATATCAAGGTTGTGCCACCCAGATAAAGACTAGCTAGTTGTATCTTTGCAGTGTCATATACGATATTTTTCACCTTGCAATATAATTCAATTTGTTTGATCGAGTTGTCCAACTTTTTCGTGTTCAATTCTCCATCATAAATTGGCAGTTCAAACTTTACATATAATTTTGATAAAGGAAAATCACAAGCATGTGAATACTTATTAAAGGGCTTATTCTTATGTGAAGAATGTTTACTTGCACTTGAAGAATATGATGACAAGGATGTTGGTGAAGATGGTTCTGCAGGTCCACCACCTTCTATTCCTCCTTCAACTTTTACTGAAGATTCTTCGTCCCTAGTCTTATGGATTCTTCGATATAAATCATATGATATTTCCCTAATCGAGCAAAGTGTAGTCATAATTTCCTCATGTCTCATGGGAGGATCTTCTCCTTCCTTTCCTTCATAAACCATGTCTCTCTTACGAAATCTCCTTTAAATCTCTTACTTGTAACTTGCAAGCTTTCCTTTACCAAGATTGAATCTGGACCTTGTAAGAATTCACTTGAAAACACTTTTCAAAACCTGCTCTGATACCAACTTGATCCGAAAATCCTTAGACATTAATTTATTTCTTAAATACACATAAGCATCTAACTTGATTCGAAATAATAATGATCTCTTTGATTGTTTGCATAACACATATGAATTCACTTATCTATCCAAAATCACTTCAATGATAAATAACTTGCAAGATAAATGAGAAAAATAGAACAACAATAATATAACACATACACAAGTTTGTTAACAGAGTTCACCCAACTTGGGCTACATCTCTGGGTCCACTTCCAATCGAGATCGCTTTATTAATTCTCAAATGCTTGTGTTTTTACAATGACCCTTTTACTCGTTGCTCAAAATCATAAACACAGTGCAACATCGAATTCCTCTCAAAATTATGAGAAAAATGAGTATAAACACCCTATACTTTCCTCAAGGAACCCTTTGGCATGCATTACAGTGCAAAACCAAAGTCTAGATACCTCCCTTGGCACAAACTTAGAGACACCTTAGCACGTATTTCAATTCCTCGTACTGTGTACCTTTTCTCGATCCGAGCATCGTCTTAAATACGGTGAGGGCCCCAATTGTTATCTAGAACCTTGGGAAGACTTAAATACATTGATGGTGGAATCTCATAACATGAGGCATCGTTGGCACATTGTTTATGTATAGGAGGAGGTGACGTGTTCGACCCCCGTGAACCTCTCCCCCTTTGGCGTTTAATTGCAACCATATTATATATATAGTATGGGTCATTGTGTATAGTGGAGAAAAGTTGTTAACCCCCTCCGTGAATCTTGGGTGTTGGTTAGATGACCTGCAAACAAACCGTGGGCCGAGGGATTGGCCCTCTGCCCCCCTTTTTCGTCGACTATACAATTCCACAAACTTAAATATATGTTTTAACATATGAATTTTAAGTCACATGGTATGTTATAATGGTAAGCCATTGGATTTTTGTATGGGAGGTCGAGGGTTCGACTCTGGTCGACCTCATAAATTTTTTGATAAGCCATAGCCATGAGAGGCCAATGGGACACTACCACGTGGTGGTCTCTCATTATTCCACCTAAGCCTATATGAACATGCCATGTGTCGAGATATGATTGGTCCACCTAGACTTGTACGGTTTCCCTATCACCTTGCCAAATCAGTTGTACGGGCGTGCAACATGTCACCCTTCCAGTGGTGCCACATGTCATCCCCTTTTGGCCTTTTGACATGTTTGACCAAAAATTTGACTGGCCATATCATTTGCATATGAACTTCGTTTGAGGCGATTTTTGCATCGTTGGAAAGCTATCACCGATCTCTACGCAATGAAGTCTTATTTGAGAGCATATGAGATGATCAAATTTTGAGCATTTATGTATCTTTCTGGATCACTGAAGCTTGGGGTTTCAACTCTGATATTGGATAAGGCATTCTCACTTCAATCTTGATTGAAGATTTTATCCTACAAGCTTTTCATTTCAAGGAAGGAGGTTCTTATTGGGCTTAAAGCTCGCCAAGTATACACATAGACCTTCATAGATAGCAAGGATATCCTATTACCACTCTCCCAATGAAGATTTATATCTTGCAATATTTTCCTTTCAAAGACTCGCAGTTCCACAAGTTTATGCCCATTATCAACACTTCATTTAATCAATCACATTTACCATTTTAGCAGTGGAAACAATCTTACACAATCTACTTTACTCAGGAATTCAACCATTCATTCATTCAATCACATTTATCATTTGAACAATAAACATTGTACCTTCATCACTAAACATAAATGAAACATAGCAAGCTAAAAACACTTATCTGTTCGGTGAAAGGTTAAACTATCCAATTGACTGAGAGAGGAATCATTTCCTTATAGTCATAGGCCATGTTGCAGTATCCCTTTTTACAACATGCCACCCTCATGGAAATCCATGAATCCGCAAGGTAATTGATTCAGATGACTTCCAAACTGAGGAAATGGTTTAGGAAGGTTACTCTCCTTCGCTCCACTAGCAACAACATAAGTTACCCTCTTCCCACTAAGCTCGGGAACTCCACAGGTTTATCAGGAACCTTCCCAACTGGATTTCCTATGCACAAGGAAGTCCCTTATTTTCTACACAGTTCCTTAGTGACCTCCCCTTACCAATTCTGGTTTCTTTCCAGTAAGCACCAAGCCGCGATGCTCTACTACTTTAGTTTGGGTCTGGGTCTTCTATGTTCCAGGGTAACCATTAATTTCTTGGAAAGTTTCATATTTTCCTCAAGGAGAACTTCCCAATGGTTTTGTTGTTGAGAACTGTGTGCATGAGTCTCTCTTCCTCACCACATCAATTTTTTGTGAGTTTGCAATTCACTCCATTATATTTTGGTGTGTGTGAGATTTCAATTGTTGGGTGCCTTTGTGGTAGTTCTCACACTCTCTCTTCATCTCTGCCCTCTCCAACTACATTCTCTCCAAATAGGCTTGTCTGTTTATCTCTCCCCTCCCCCTCATGTGATGTTTTGCACCTTTGGTCTCTTCTTCCACCCATTCTCAGGATTCTCATGGCCTGCCGTCAGAAACAACCCCCAGTTAGGCTCCCAAATTTGAAGGGGAAATCCAGGTACATCCTCTTTTCAAGTTTTCAATTGACTCTTGCCTCTTCAAGCACTATATCTATTAGTAGATTTAACTGCTTCAACCACCAATCCTTCTCTCCATAATTGGTCGCGTGGCTCTATGTAGTTCAGGTATGTTGGTAGGTGGTGTATTCAATTTCTATAGGTGTAGGCTAGAATGTTGACCAAGCTTCCTATTTTCTTTATTGAAACTTCTCCATTCCACCTCACTAGTCCCACTTGTGGTATCATGGCTTGTACTCAAGGTTTTTTCCTTCTCAGTCAGTTGCTTGACATTTTTTCGTTATTCATAAACATAATTACATGCTTCATAATCAAATCATATGAAGTCTTAGCATAATTATAGTCATGGGGTAAAATAAGGTGTTACAATCCCCTCCCCCTTAAAGAAACATCGTCCTCGGTGTTTAAAAAACCATATATATACAAATTATACAAAAACCAAAAATGGGTATGCCATTGTCATGGAATCTTCCAGTTCCCAAGTAGCCTCATCTACTACAAATTGCTTCCATTTCATGTTGAACTGCATAATGGCTCGGTTTCAGAGCAATTTTTCTCTCCTATCCAGGATGCATTGAGGTTTGGGCTATAATTCTCCCTCTAGTTCCACCTGTATCATAGTCCAACCAATAACATTATTAGAATCATGAACATATTTATTTAATAAATATATATGGAACACATTGTGAGCTCTAACAATAGGTGGCGAAGAAAGTCTATATTCTACTAGCCCCACTCTTTCCAAGACTTCAAACGGTCCACAATAGCAGGGTGCTAACTTAGCACATTTCCCCATCCTTATGGATCTCCTCTTGGGTTTTACCTAAGATACACGTGATCTCCCACCTTGAACTCTTTATGAGTTCTCTTGATGTCTACATAACTTTTTTTTCTATCCTGGGATACTTTCAAATTCTACCTTATTTTGATCATCGTCTATTCCATTTCCTTCAACAGTTCTGTTCCAAGTGTGATCTTGTCCACTGGGCTATCCCATGTGATTAGAACTCTGCACTTCCTGCCATGCAAAACCTCAAATGGGATCATCTTCAATGATTAACGATAACCATTGTTATAGGAAAACTATACTAGGGGTAGATATTCTTCCCATTGATTGGTTTGATGCATAACATGCATCCTCAACATGTATTCCAACACTCTATTCACCCTTTCGGTCTGACCATATGTTTGAGGATGGTAGGCTGTGCTAAATGCTAACTACATTCCTAAACCAACAAACAAACTTTTCCATAAGGTTGAATTGAACTTTGCATCTCTGTCTGAAATTATGGTCTTGGGTAAACCATCCAATCTGAAAATTTCCTTCATAAAAATGTTAGCAGCATATACAACCTTAAAAGTAGATTTGAGTGGAATAAAGTGAGCTTCCTTGTTTGACTTATCCACTAATACCATGATTGCATTATGTTTCCTAACTATCCTTGGAAAACCAGTAGTAAAATCCATGAATATTGTCTCCCATTTCCATTCTGAAATTGACAAAGGCTACAATAGTCCTATAGGGTGTTTGTGTTCAACCTTGATCATCTGCTAACACTCCATACACTTGGCAATATATTAAGCAATGTCTTGTTTCATTCTTAGCTAGTAGTACAACTAACTCACTGTTGTTATCATCTTCTGATAACTAGGATGAACCACATAAGGTCTTCTATGGAATTCATCCATGATCAAATGTTTCAGCTCTGCTAAATCAGGCACATACAACCTATGGTTGTACAACAACAAATCATCAATTGTAATCCGAAACCCTTCACACTTTTTCTCACTAGTTTCTTATTGCATTCTCTCTCTAACCTGATTGAAAATCTCATGTTCTAGTAAGAGGTTTCTAATCCTTTGATTGATGTCAGACTCTCCTACACTTGTTGATGCTAAGTTATTGTCTACACACTTTGACTGAGTGCATCTTCCACTATGTTTTCCTTCCCTTTTATGCGTTTGATCTCAAAATCAAACTCACTGATCAACACCATCCATCTGTCCTGTATAGCATTCAAACATGGCTGATCAAATAGACACTTTAAGCCACAATGGTTCGTCATCAAGACAAACCTTCTTTCAAGCAAGTGATGTCTCCACATTTTCAATGCATGTACAATTGTTGTAAGCCCCAAATCATGGGTGACATACTAGATTTCATGAGTCATAACTAATCACTTGTCCTTCTTGTATAATAAATCCATCGAGTCCTTATTTACAAGCATCAATACAAACCAATAAATCCTTTTCATATTTTGCAATCTTCAAAACATAGTTGTTGGTCAAAAGATGTTTCAGCTATTGAAAGCTAGCTTCACACTTTGTTGACCATACAAGTTTCTTTCCTTACCTTTGTAATGAAGTGATGGGATGACCAATATTGGAGAATCCCTTTATAAACCTTCTATAATATCTAACTAATCCCATAAATGATCTTACCTCTATCAAATTTCGAGGGGTATCCTTGATATTTTTGGGATCTACTACCACTCCTTTTGCTGACATTGTGTGGCCTAAATACTATATATCCTTCTTGAAGAAGTTACACTTGATTAACTTAACATATAGCTACTAATCTCTTAGTACTTGTAACACCATCCTAAGATGCTCTTCATTCTCTTCTCTAGTCTTGGAATACACCAAAATATCATCCACAAACACTAAGATAAACTTATCCAAATATTTGTTGAGAACACTATTCATCAAGCACATGAAGGTAGTTGGTTCATTGGTAAGCCCAAATGGGACCACCATAAACTCATAGTTTCCATACCTTGTTCTAAAAGTTATTTTGTGAGTGTCTTTGTCCTTAATCCTAACTTGATGATATCTAGATCTCAAATCAATCTTAGACAAAACTGTAGATCCTCTTAGTTGATAAAAGAGATCATCGATCATGGGTAATGGATACTTATTCTTGGTGGTCATCTTGTATAATTTTTTGTAGTAAATGCACAAGTGCAATGTACCATCCTTTTTCTTTACAAACAATGTTGGTACTCCCCATGGGGACACACTCAGCCTAATATACCCTTTATCCAACATTTCATTTAGCTGTACTTTCAGCTCCACCAGTTCTAGTGTGCTCATCCTATATGGTACTTTTTATGCTGGTACTACCTTAGGTACAAGGTCTATTGAAAAATCAAGATTTCTCTTTGGAGGATGTCCAAGTACCTCCTCTTGAAACACATCCTTAAACTCCCATGACACTGGGTGATCTCCAACCTTCATCTCCTTACTTTCTGTTGGATTGAGCAATTGTAATGCATACGAGGGACATGCTTTCCTACTAAATTTATTAAGATGCAATGTTGATATCTTCCTAACTAAAACCAATTTCTGAATGACCTGCAACACCCTCATGTTAGCTATGGCATCCTTACACTCCAAAATTTTATCATAGTAGTTCAATTTTTCTTTGTGAACTTCTAACTAGTCCATGCCTAGTATCACATCATATGATCCTAGGGATAAGATATTGAAGGTTGCTTGAGTATGAAATCCACTCATTTCAAATGGAAAAGTCTCTATTACCTTTGCCACTTTTTTCTTAGTCCCTATGACCAACTGAACCATCCATTCCTTTGCATGTTTATTTCTCTGTACAACACATACTTCGACAACTTGAGGTGAGATATAACTAAGGTTAGATCTAGGGTCAATTAAAATAGAGATGGGTTTCTTGGCAATTATACCTTCTAGCTCCACTACATAAGCTTGGTGGTCTTCTTTCTAATTTTCCATGGCTCCATATATCCTAGGCACACTTTTGGCCACATAATTGACCACAGTGGCCTCTTGGAAATGATAGACTCTTTTGTTGTCTTGCTTCCCATGAGGAAAATATCTCAACAAATGTGCCTCTCCATAACCCCAACATTGTAGAGGTCCTTTCTTTGGCTCCTCTACTCTTTCCCTTGCCTGATCTGATGTCCTATTTCCACTCTTATATGGAAAGTTATGTTGATGCAAACTTCTTCTCGGTTGACTGAACTAAGCACCCTTATTCAGATTCTTATATGGGGATGATTTGAATCCTTTCTTCTAGAATCCACTCTTATATTTTCTCTTCCAATCCATAGAAGGCTCTTTCTTATGATTAGACTAATCTTAACAACACTCTTCCTTCCTAAGGGTATCCTTCAAGGTCTTAGGCTCATCAAATTCAATTATGTCCTGATAGGAATATGGTAACTCACTGAGGAAACGTCGTATCCTTTCTTTTTAATCCTTGAGGTAAGGAACATACCTCAACAATTCTAAAAATCTATTAGCATAGGAATCCATGGTAAGCTACCCCAACTTATGTTCATGGAACTCTTTGATATTTCCATCGAATTACTTCTCTGATAGGTAAGCCTTCCTGAAATACTTCTGAAATTGCTTCCATGTCATATTTCTCTCTTTCAATCCTTTAACTTCCTCAAGGTATTCCCACCATATGGAGGCTCCTCCATTCAAATTGGAGATGGGAATTTTTTCCTTTGTATTTTGTGAGTAATTGTGTCCCCGAAAGTATTTTCTTGGCCTCGACAACCAAGCCTCAAATTCTTCTCCCTTCTCAATTTCTCCATCAAAGGTGGGTGGTTTACATTTATTAAATTATTTAGTTAGAGAACTATGTGAGTGTCTCTTTTTACTCTTCCTAGGAACACTCGATCCAGTGTCACTACTGGACAACTCTTCAGAAGTTTCCTTCTTATTGGATGATTCCGTGGAATTGTTTCCACTAGATATAATTTTATCCACATTTCGATGCCTCTTATTAGAAGATCTCCTTCTTACATTGCTATGGGATAATCCATTCTTTTGGACATATAAAGGGGTTTTCAATATCTTAGATTGTTGCATCTATGCATGACTAGTGGTTGGACCTTGCTGCAGATACTTCTGAATTTATGACAAACTCTAGAGTAGCACTGCATTCAACTCAGCCTGAGCTCTCATGATCCTCTCATTGTTTGCCTTCATAATTCTGACAGTGGATACCAAGTATGGAGGGGTTTCCCTGACCCTCCGAACATTAAAGTCATCATCTCGGAGGTGTGAGGTGTCTTCCATGCTACATTGCACCATTCACCTCTACTTTCCTTTTTGTATGTCCTATGTGATGAAACAACAAACCATTATTAACCACTACATAAACAACATTATAAGCATGCATTCTTTGTCAAAATAAAATCTTTCTCCAACATGCATTCTTGGCGACCCATTCAAGCCTAGAGTTTGAACCCTACTCTGATACCACTATGTAACACACCCGACCCCCTAAAATATCTTAGGCTGGTGGGATGTTCAATTTGTTTCCTTTCCTTGGGGTAAGTATTTGGATTTACTTTACCTGGCTCTGGTTCATCACGATATGAATGATAAATTCTCTTATCATAGTATCTACTATACTAAATTCTACTAGTCCGAACCTCATCTACCAAATAAATCCTTCTAAGGAATTTCCTACAACGACTGGGGACCGAAACATCCCTAATAGGATGGCTAGAACCACTCCTTGCCACCAGATCAACAATCAACAATGATTCAAACTCCCTACCCATTAGATCAACAAGATACAAGGTTAGGTCCCTGTTCCAATGACTCCTATTCGAAAAATATTTCTGATAGATCAAACGACCCTTAGACTCATAAACCAACATCCCCAATTACATCAATGTCCCTACCTACTCGACGATTATCACCCATATCTTTAGTTAGTCGTTAAGTGAACATGTGGGTCCCATGATAGATCTATAGCTTCTATTATATTATGTGCCCATTCACAAATCTATGGTTTAGGCTCTTCCTCGAAGTCCTTTCTCATAAAGTGCATACACTCTGAGTGATCACATACCACTTTGACCGGCTCATTCTAATGAGCTGCTTCGACATATCTAATGGTCCTCATTGAATTTCATCCAATGACCAAGTTTCATTTGGAGGCTTACAATTGCATGATAGTTAAGGTTTATAGACCTTCCTCCTCGAAATGGATCACACTAGATCCAATGATTGTGATCCACCATAACAACTTTTGACAAATCAATAGTATTCAGACTTCACTGTCATAGAATTATCTTAAAGGCCATCATTTATACCTCTAACCATCCATCTTTCGATAGAATTACACTTCTCACTTAGGTTGTTGACGGTCCATGACTCACTGTCCCTCCCTCTGATGGATCAATGGCTTTTATTGATTCAGAGCCTCCCCCATCAAAATCCAATTACAACCTTGCACTTGGATACTTCGATGACCTTTCCCTTCGACCAATGGCCAGGATTGTTTCACTACGCTAAATCAATGGCTGCAAATCATTTTGACTCAAAACATAGGTTTTCTTTAGAATAACAGTCTGAATCAGGACTTAACCGTTCATGGTCTCTTCAAGATTACTCACTAAGGTTCTTCCATACTTTCTTAAGCTTGGGGTTTCCAGTTTGAAATTAGATAAGGAATTCTTACTTCAAGTCTTATTGAATATTTGTACCTTGCAAGCTTTCCATTTCAAGGCAGGAATTTCTTACTATGCTTAAAGCTCCCCAAGTCTACATAGAGACCTTCACTGATACCAAGTCTCTCCTATTACCACTCTCCCAATGAAGATTTATATCTTGCAATCTTTCCATTTCAAAGACTTGCAGTTCCACATGGTTATGCCCATTATTAACACCACTCATTTAATCAATCACATTTACCATGTTAACAGTTGAAACAATCTTACACAATCCACTTTACTCAGAAATTCAACCATTCATTCATTCATTCATATTTATCATTTGAACAATAAACATTGTACCTTCGTCACTAAACACAAATCATACATAGCAAGCTAAAAACACTTATTTATTCAGTGAAAGGTTAAACCAGCCAACTGATTGATAGAGGAATCCTTTCCTTCCAATCGTAGGCCATGATGGAGTATGCCTTTCTAAAGCATGCCACCATTATGCCAAGCCATGATACCACAAGGGAGGTTACTCTCCTTTACTTCACTGACAACAACAAAATTTACCTTCTTCCCACTGAGCTCAAGACTTACATAGGTTTATTAGGCACCTTCCCAATTGGATTTACTTTGCACAAGGGAGTCCCTTCTCTACTACATAGTTCCTTAGTGACCTCCCCTTACTAGTGTTGATTTCTTTCCAGCAAACACCAAGCCGCAAACCTTTATTGCTTCACTCTAGGTCTAGGTCTTCTCTGTTCTAGGGTAACCATTAATTTATTAGAATTTTTCCTATTTTCTTCAAGGAGAACTTTCCAATGGTTATGTTGTTAAGAACTGTGTGTGAGTCTCTCTTTCGCACTGCATCGACTGTTTGTGAGTCTACAACTCACTCCGTTCTCTCTGGGTGTGTGTGAGAGTTCATCTGCTTGGTGCCTGCATGCTATTTCTTACTCCCTTTATCTTCGCCTCCTCCTTCTCCAACTTCATTCTCTCCAAATATTCATGCATGTCTAGCTCTCTCCCCCCCCTCGTATGATTTTTTCCACCTTTGGTCTCTTCTTCCACCCATTCTCGAGATTCTTGTGGCCTATTGTCAGATGCGACCCCCAATCAAGCTCCCAAATTCGAAGGGGAAATCTAGGTACATCCTTCTGTCAGGTTGAATCTTGCCTCTTCAAGCACCAAACTTGTCAACAGTTATAACTGCATCAACCACCAATCCTTCTCTCCATAATTGGTCACATGGATCTATGCAGTTCAGATATGTTGGCAGGTTGTGTATTCAATTTCTGCAAGTGTAGAATGGAATGTTGAGAAAGCTTCATATTTTATTCATTGAAACTTCTCCATTCCACCTCACCAATCCCACTTGTGGTATCATGACTAGTGCTTAAGGTTTTTTCCTTATCGACCAATTGTATGATGTTTTTCGTTAATCATAAACATAATTGCATGCTTCATAATCACATCACATGATGTCTTAGCATAATTACAGACATGGGGGAAAACATGGTGTTATATTCGATAATAAAGTTGGTTACCACTATATGTTTATATATTTTATCCTTTCCCCCAAACATAAACCCAACCTATTCAATATTATCAACCATATTAGGCTCAACCTGCACAAAATTAACTCTTCACTTAAGAAAAATTGGATGAAGACAAAAAAACAATTGTCTACTAGATGTGGATGTACGCATTCCTAAATCTATACAAATGTATTATAACTTCAAAAAGGATCCATCCTTGATAAACTAGAACAAAATATATACCTCATAAAAATTTATAATAAATTGGGCATTGAGCCTCATATCCATTTTGATGCCAGTCATCTACACAATCAACTTTTTGGTATCTCCATGAGAAGGGAACAATTTATGAGATAGTAGATTAAATAGATTCCAAGTCTTTAAGTGTAATAAGAGTGCATTTTCTGACCAACATATATTGTTTTCATCGTCATTATATTTTATCACAACCATTGAATATCCAATAAATCATCCATCTTAGTATCATATTCCATGGAATGTAACAAAATATCTTTGATAGTTATAAATTGAAACTATGTGATGAGGATTAATAATGCCTACAACTTTGTAGTGATGTAATCACCACTTTGAAAATATGTCGTACTCGAACCCAATCACATTGTAACATTCATATGAGTCTTTTAACTATGTATGAAGAGTGAGATCGCTTCATATTCTTACAACTAAATGATCAAAACTATTGATCCATGTGTCTAATAGGTGAATAATTAATTCAATTATAGAAATGAAATTTTCATGCCAGGGAACATCTACATTTGGAATGAAAATAACACATGAAATTTGTATTTGGGCTTAAAACATTGTTCTTTTATCCCTCACCATATCCAAAACTTGCCATGATCAACAAAAAAGAAAATTGAAAATCAAATTGATCTTCGAATAAAAACTAATAAAAATTTTCTTCAACCAATCATTTGTGATTAAATGATCACCATCAATGACATTACATTTACACAAAGAGGATATTCAATTAAAACAATTTTCATCCCCAAGAAAATTCTAAGATATGGGATTTTATTATATTGAGCATGTCTCTCTACAAGGATTTTCCTTGACACACCATGATCACCAAATCCACCTAGAACCCTAACACAAATGTAGCCTATGACAATAGATAAATCAATGTATCAAATCCATTCATATCATATCTTTCCAACTAATGAAGTAATTGATGATCTGTTTAATTACCCGTTATTTTGCAATAGGAATAGCTAAATAGATTGTACATTAAATTGTCAACCTAGGGTCAAATTGCTTGAAAGATGCCTTGCAGTGTATGTGTAAGCTCTAGGTTCCTTATTTACTCTTGATTTTCTATATTCTTCTACATAAAAGGAAATCATGTTTCCATATAAGAAAGGGAATCCCATTGTGGAAAAGAAAACACACCACACTTTATGAGAAAGTAAACATGTTGTAGAATTAAACAAACTCGACTCGAAATAAACTTCCTAAATCCAAATTTGCAAGGACTAACTTCATTGGAATTGAAAGTACAACTACAAGAATTGTAAATAATTGAATTAACTATCTTGAAAAAGTAACTTACTAAATATTGCAAAGGAAATCTAGCTATAGAGGAAAGCAAATAAATAAACACAAAAATAAAAATGAAGAATACCTAAACTACACAACACCTATTCTTCTTGGATTGGGCCCTACCTCCCAAGAATAGGGTGCTGAGTTAACCTACAATAGACTCAATGAAATCAATAGATTACATATGGATATATCTCATATTTATTAACTGGAATTGATATTAGAACAAAATCCCCACAAAATTATACTCCACCTCATGATATATAATATTGTCTTCTCTAAGAGTCTCCTCCTTTTCAAAGTAAAATCATTCCTCTTTTATAGATGCTAGTTTTTAACAAGCTATTAGAGAGAAATTAATAAAAATGTGCATGTGAATTAGAGATTCTCTAGTTGTTACAATAGAGTATTGGAATGAAACTAAAATTAGTAATTCATTGTTGGCATTTGGTTATGATGTAGTTGCAACAATCAATCTGTATCATGTTAACCATTGTAGCTACCCAAACTAATTTGGAACAAATGGATATGTTGCAATTAAATGGATTTTCACATGTGGTCCTATAGAAATCATCCATCCAACAGTTAAAATCATGAATTTCATCTTTTAATTTCTTCCCCAAATGGATGTAGTAATGAATTTGTGGCATATGTATATAATAATGAATTCATAACATCTCTTGTAATGGGTTGTAGTAATGAACTCATGGCATCTGTGTAGCAATGAATTCATGGCATCTCTTATTAATTTCATAACTAGCTACTTGATTGGTGGTCATGTGGCATCTCCCATTATCTTTACAAGTGGTTTCTTGGTCATTGGTCCCTACCATACTCATTATTAACCTATAGATTTTTGAGAGTATTCTTCAAAACCCTTAGAAAATGAAACATTAGTGTTTCTAGCATACAAAATTTTTGGATAACACACAATTCTTTTATATTCAATAAAATCAATGAAAAATTCGAAAAAAACCTTTTATTTACCTTACTATGTTAAATCTTATCTCACTCATTATGATAGTACATGGCAGGGGATAGTATT
>ML808059.1:191288-241651 GCA_009831015.1 Picea engelmannii
TGGTTGACTCACAACAGCCCACGTGTACCTACAAAAGCACGAAAAAAGGAAAGTTGCCGATGGAACAAAAAGCTATGGGTGAGTTAACTGAAACTCCCGGCCATGCATGGCTGAGGGTTCTTCCAAAAACCTAGCTCCTTCTAGCCTATAAAAGAAGGGGTAGGGGTACCATTTGAAAGAGGAAAAAATATAGCAAAGAAACTCTGCCCATTTATGTATTCCATTGTCCCAACCCTTTAGCCTTTCCTCATGCCAAATGAGATTTAAAGCAAAGCAGTTGAAGGACAGAAGAAGAGGAGCCTAGGATCAGGTTCAAGGAGCGGTGGCCGATCTCAACTTTTGTAAGTTGACTCACTTTAAGTAATAAAGAGAATGCTTTTCCTGTCCCAATTCATGAACTTTCTATGATTTGATTGGTTTATGTTTGATTTCTAACCCGTGAGTATAGAAGTAGCATGCATGCATAATTGTTGTTTGTCTTGAGTGTAGGTCATCTTTGGAAGGAGCATTGCGAACAAGTAATCAAGCACAACGAAGGATCGACATCGAACGTCGGTAATAAGGTAGGTGGTCCTTTCCATGCATTTACTGAGAAAAGGGGATTTAAATCTAGGGATGTAGGTAGAAAGTAGTCTCTATTCGGTCAAATCTGCATGCAAAGTCTGAACTCTATTTGCTAGTCCGTAGGGTGTTTTTCCCAACAAAAAACCCACGTTTGAGATTTTATGGCATGATTGCCTCTAGGAGGAGAGTCGCACAACTACCAGGAGCGAGCCAACGAAAGAAGAACACTCAACTTTAGCATCAAGATTCAAGGGAAAGAAGAAAGACACTTTCCAAAAAGGTTCTTAGAGGAAGCCAAACACCAAAGGTACATTAAAAGGCAAGAATATTGATACATCTAAGATTAAATGCTTTAGTTGTAATAAGTTGGGTCATTTTTCTAAAGATTGTTGGTTTAGAAAGAAATATCCTAGGAAAGGGAAACATCATGCCTCAACTGTTGAGGATGGTGAATCCAAAAGAAACAAGAAAAGTCCTTCTAATGAGAAAGAAAATAGAAAATAATATTACTTGTTTTTTGCCTTATCCAATTCAGTTTTCACGGGGTCGAAAACTTGGTTAGTAGATAGTGGTGCATCAAATCACATGACAGGGTACAAGGAGATCCTATCATGTTTCGAGACAAAATATTTTGCAGAGCAAGTTGAGCTTAGGGATGACAAATGTTACAAGATAGAGGGAGTAGGTTCTATCTCCTTTAGATTGGAATTTGGGGCTAGACTTGATATTGCTGAAGTATTATATGTTATAGGGCTCAAGAAGAATCTACTATCAGTTGCAACCCTTGAGGACAAGGGATATTGGGTGATCTTCAAGGACATGTAGGCACTACTATGGGCTAAAGGTATCCACTTAAGTATAACAGAACCCATTGGAACTCGCAGTTGAGGACTATACGTCATGTCAGGATAGTCAGTTCAGACATTGGCTCATGATGCGACTAGGTCCAACGAGTTGTGGCACAAAAGACTTGGATATCTTCATTACAAAGCTCTTCCAGATCTATAGAACATGGTATGTGGCATGCCCTCTATTTATCTTAGTAAAAATGAAATTTGTAAGGGATGCATGCTATGTAAAAATATAAAGAAATCATTTCCTAGTAGTGACAACAAAGCTTATGGCATATTAGATCTGGTTCATTCTGATGTATGTGTTCCCATGTCATCTCCTTCACTCAATGGTTATTTGTATTATGTTATTTTTATTAATGATTACTCAAGAAAATGTTGGATATATTTCCTTAAAGCTAAAAGTGACACATTTGATGAATTCAAAGAGTATAAATCCTTTATTGAAAAGAAGACAGGGAAACACATCAGAATCCTTAGAACATACAATGGAGGAGAGTTTGAATCTCTCCAGTTTGAGGATTTTTGCAAGTCAACAGAAATCAAGACACAATTGACCGTTCCATATAACCCTTAGCAAAATGGAGTTGCTGAGAGGAAAAACATGACAATTTGTGAGGCAACGAAAGAAATGATGTTTGACTAGGATCTGCCAAATTCTTTATGGGCAGAAGCTACCTCCACTTCCATGTATATTCAGAATAGGTCTCAACATGCTATCTTGAAGGACAAGACTCCTGAAGAGGTCTTCTCATGGATCAAACCTGAAGTAGGGCATCTAAGGATATTTGGGTGCATTGTGTATATTCATGTCCCTAAGGAAAAGAGGACAAAGATGGAACCCTCAGGCAAGAAATAGGTTTTTGTGGGGTACATTGAGAACTCCAAGGCTTACAAGATTTATGTACCAGGTCAGAGGCAAATAGAGGTAAGTAGATATGTGACTTTCCATGAGGAAGTTGCATTTAAGAAATCCAGAGAACTTCAGTAGGAATCATAAGCACTTCAACCAACTTCACCCTCTTCTGAAAATGAAGAGTTGGATGATTAGAGGGAGGAACCTCGTGAAGGGCCAAGTAATGAGCCCCTAGAACCTATTGAAGTGTTAGAAATAGCTCTTGAAGAACATCCAGCCAAAAAGAAGCCAGGGTGGCTTAAATAAATAGGGAAGGAAGCAGAAAGAATAGCTGCTCCCAAAGGAACTTTTAGGGAAAGGAAGAGGCCTCATAGGTTTGGAGGCTATGTTGCATTGATGAGCAGTATTAGTGATGCCGAACCTTCTTCATTTGAAGAAGCAGATAAATTACAAGAATGGAAGGATACCGTGCTTGAGGAATACAAGTCTATTATAAATAAAAATGTTTGGGACATTGTGCCGAGGCCAAAAGACAAATCAATGGTTTCTTCCAAATGGATCTATAAGATCAAACATGCAGTTGATGGAAGTGTGGAAAATTTCAAAGAAAGATTTGTAGCCAGAGGCTTCACTCAGAAAGAAGGAATCGACTACGAAGAGACTTTTTCTCCTGTAGCCAAGTATACCTCCATTCAAACTATTATTTCTTTAGCTCCCATTCTTAGGTGGAAGCTACATCAGATGGATGTAAAAACAACAATCTTGAATGGAAAGATTGAACAGGAGGTCTTTTTGGAACAACCAGATGGTTTTATACTGCATAACAAAGGCACTCATGTATGGAAGCTAAGGAAGTATGGTATTAATCATGCTCCCAGAGTTTGGTATGACAACATTGATGGCTTTCTTAAAAGCCTGGGATTTCAGAAAATTGATGCTGATGAAAATATGTACTTCAAGGTAAGAGGTAACCAACCTATTATACTAATCCTGTATGTTGACGATCTCTTTCTAACAGGAGATGAAGGGATAATAGCCTGGTGTAAGAGGGAGCTAACCTCAAAATTCAAGATGAAGGACTTAGGCTTGATGCATTACTTCCTAGGATTGGAAGTATGGCAAAGACATGGAGAGATATTTCTGGCACAAGGAAAATACACAATAGTTGTACTAAAAAGGTGTGGTATGATCCGATGATCACCAACCTGAGGAAGCTGCATGATTCTGATACAGGTTTAGATTTGGTGGATCCCACCATGTATAGGCAACTGATTGGATCATTGATGTACATGATCCACACTAGGCCAAATATATGTTATGCAGTGATTGCAATGAGTCAGTTCATGACTGAACCGAGACAGAGACACTGGGTGGCAGTAAAGCACATATTGAGATATCTCAGAGGGACCATTACTTATGGTCTAATATACACATCCAGTGGTGGTTTATTTATGCATGTGTATTTAGATGTTGACTGGGCAGGAAGCCCAGTGGATCGGAAGAGTACTTTCAGATAATGCTTCAGTTTAGGATCTGCTATGATCTCTTGGTCAATCCAGAAGCAAGGATCCATTGCACAGAGTACAACATAGGATGAGTACATTACATAAAGTGATGCTAGAAAGGAAGCAATATGGCTCAGAAAATTGGTTTCTGGGTTGTTTGGAGACAAGCTCGAGACAACGGTGGTTCAGTGTGATAATTAAAGTTGCATAAAATTGACAGAGAACCTGGTATTTCATGACAGGTCAAAACATATTGACATGAGGTACCACTACATTTGAGACTTGGTCAAGAGAAAAACTGTAAAGTTAGAATACATAGCCACGAGCGAGCAAGTAGTTGATATCCTGACCAAGCCTCTGACCTCAAGACAGTTTGTGTAGCTGAGAGGCAAGCTTGGTGTGGCTAAGAATGAATCCCTCGCTGAGATGGAGTGTTAAATTTGGAAGCATCGATAATCATTCTCCAATGAGAGGCCATATGGGCCACCCTGAGGCTAGCCAAGGAGATTTGGAGAATCAACCAGTCTTGTGAGGTATTGACAAAATCCAGGGGGAATGTACAACCTTTGTGAGTCAAACCAAAAGTCAAGACGAGTGAGATGTTATGTGAGTCTAATGCAAAAGTCAGGGGGAACGTACCACCTCTGTGAGCATAGACAGACTAGTGCAAAAGTCAGGGGGAATGTACAACCTCTGTGAGCATAGATAGACTAGTGCAAAATTTAGGGGGAACATACAACCTCTGTGATCCTAGTCAAATCTTGTGAGCCATGAGAAAAAGTCAAGGCATCTAGAAAAAGTTAGGTTGAATATAAAATTCCTATCAGCTAGAAACAAATGATATTCCAAATATTGCAAATGATATAAATGTATTGATCTAGTGTGTTGGCACGTGTAACATTATTCACCATGAAGAGAATTTTGAATTGCCTTGTAAAGAGTCGAGTTGTAACTGAAGTCTTAAGTCTAGTTATATTTTTGAACTAAAGTGTAATGTTGAGTTGTAACTGAAGTCTTAAGTGTAGTTCTATTTTTGAACTAATTTGTAATGTTGAGTTGCAACTGAAGTCTTAAGTCTCGTTCTATTTTAGAACTAAAGTGTAATGTTGAGTTGCAACTGAAGTCTTAAGTCTAGTTCTATTTTTGAACTAAAGTGTAATGTTGAGTTGCAACTGAAGTCTCAAGTCTAGTTCTATTTTCGAACTAAAGTGTAATGCTGAGTTGTAACTGAAGTCTCAATTCTAGTTCTATTTTCGAACTAAAGCATACCAGTATCGAGTCTAGTTCTATTTTCGAACTAAAGTGTAATGCTGAGTTGTAACTAGTCTCAAGTCTAGTTCTAAGTTCGAACTAAAGTATGAACTTGAGTTATAATTAACTCATGCTAACAAGTTACTATTTTGAGCCTCTCCTCTTCCCCTCTTCAACCTATATAAGCAGAGGTCGAACCCTCTCTTCAACACAGTTTTGATATGCAGGTTAAGGGTGAAGCAATAGAGGCACATATCAATGATAAAGAGGCAACATACCGAAGAAACATATTAGTGTTATATATTAACAATAGAGGCAACATATCATAGGTGTATTTCAGTAAGGTATTTTGGGTCTTTGTTTGGTCAGAGTCATCTTGGCAAGCTCTTTAAGAGAAGAACATTCATGGTGGATATTTGTAAGTGATATTACATTATTAATGCAATAAAGGAATATCGTTTGCTGGGGTTTTTCTCCATGTACAAGGTTTCCCTAGGGTATATGTGTTGGTGATGTGCATGCTTACTCATCTACATAGTTATTGTTGTTCGATTATGATTTGGTATTGTTGAAGTGTATTAAGTTGGAATCAAAGTGTTGAAGAAAATAAAATAATTAATCTGCATAAGAAATCAAGCTCATAATTTAACAGTGAGAGCCCACAACCTTGAGGGTGACTCAAGTGGCACAGATTTGAAGAAGTCTTGTAGCAGTTTGGGATGCCTTGGTTGGGAGAATGTGGAGAGATCTTGGGCGACCTACTTGGACAAGTTTTGTGGTGGACTTAGGTAGATTTATATGCATTCGTGGAGGTGGATTGAGGAATATTTCTAACTCTTTGATGAGTTGTGTTCGATAGATCAATGCGGTGAAGTGGGCAGTGAAGTATGCCTGTGCCAAGTTTGAGAGGATGGGTGAGGCACTCTAGCGCTTTGTGCCTTAGCCAGATCCATTAGGTCATGCGATGACTTGTAGTCACGATGATAGTGTCAATGTTTGTATGCTTGCAATGAATGCAAGGAATTTTCATTCTAGGAGAGAGATGGAGTCAATAGAGAAGTCGACCAAGAATCTTTAGTAATCAACCTGAATGGGAAGAATGTGGACCAAGTGACTTGGGTGGTGTTCTCTTGCCTTTTGTATGGGACATTGGATGAGGTAAATAACACCTTGATGACTTGTGGATGATTGTGCAATGACTCAAAAATCCATCGGGGGTAGTTGGTTGAGGTTGGAAGAGTATTGGTTCAAACATGCCTAAGGCATGGAAGTTCTTTGAGGTGACTCATTCTACTTGGAGATTTTTGGACAATTCTTTGGATGTTTTGAGGAGTGTAGGCATGTTTTCCAAACTCATCGCAAATGTTGAGTTGCAAAGAGGTGACTTGACGAAAGGAGGGGAGGTGAGGACTTGCCTTTGTTTGGAGGATTGTGCGAATATGAAGATTGCAACATGAAGAGATTACTTGGGAATGAACGTTTCTCTTTCTTTGGGAAACATGGTTGAGGGTGAATCCTAACCATTACATTCCAAGACATAGATAGGTAGAAACAATAGCATGGCCAGGTGATAAAGTAGTGAGGTAAAGGAAATCTAGACATATATGTCTTGGAGTAGATTGGATAAATATGCCATGAGGTGGACAGTGGAACCAAGTTGCCACATAAGAATTTGTTTCAAGATGAATTCATAGTGCAAGAAGGTGAGGGGTGACATTTCCTTGGTTTGATATCATTGTATAGATGGATCAAATTGTGGAAGGAAGTGAGTAGTTTGTGCATGAGGGTGTGCAGTCTCAAGAAGTGTGACAGTTGGATTGGTCATTCGACTAGTTCATGGCTTGGGAAAGAACAACAACATGAAAAGGGGGTCAAGAGTGTTGGAGAAATTATTATTTTCGACACACTAGTTCAGTGGGAGTTAACTGACTAGTTCTATTTTAGACTTTCTATTTCGACCATCACTATTATGCATGTATGCATTCCTAAGGAAAGCTAACTACTTGATTGTTTTTCATAAGTATGGAATGCTATCTCATATATATGAGTGTATTCCACTCATTCATTGTATTCGTATTGATCATCATCATATCAATCATTTGATCATTGATTAGCTCAATGGAGTAGTGTGAATATATTTTCTCATTCTTCCATATTGAATCACTCGTCCTTTTATTAATAAGCTTTGTTTGTATTTTCTTTAGCTATATCTCTTGTGTAGGTTTCGATGAAAAATTGACATGGTATCAGAGTTAATATTCTTGGAGCAAGACAAACAAGCCAAAGAATAAGGAAAATCAGAGTTTCGACAAGAAAAATCCGTGTCAATGGAAAATGTTTTTCTCCCAAAATATTAACTTTCTAAGGAAATGACCCTTTTGAGAATTAAATAGACCCATTATGCAAGTGGGTTTTCAACTGTTTGGCGAAATTCCTCACTGTTTGCTCAAAATTCAATCTGCAAAATCGCCTCTTGAAAAGTGACGTGATTTTTGATCTGAGAAAAATCCATGCCACTCTAACCTTGATTTCTCCCAAAGTATTCATTTTCCAAGGAAATGTTTTGGTTTGAAGGTAAATTGACCCATTTCGTAAGTGGGTTTTAAAATGTTTGAATAAATTCCTCATCATTTTCTCATAAAAGAAGCCAGAAGATAGCCTTCTGAAACTGATATGAATTTTCCATTTGATGTGCCTTTTCTGCAGTGATTTCTCAATTTTTCACTCTCAGATTGAGGGTAAATTTTTAGGGTTTATCAACATCAGTGGGAGAGATGGATACAACACCAATTCTATAGTCAAACTTGGCGGTAATCCTCACACCATAAAATTATTTTGAATGGAAGCCGAAGGAAGAATTCCAATTCAAAAGGAAAGGATTGTACAACTTGACGATCAGGACAGAAAGAAAACCTACATCAACAATTGAGAAGATCAAATGGGCGAACCAAAAGGATGAGGCCACATGACCTCTTCTTTAATTGATTTCATCTGATTTATGGTTTCATGTTGCAACATGCAAGACTCCAAACACGATCTATACCACCTTGGAAAGTCTCTTTGGAAAGCTGGATCAAATGAGAGGTCATGTGCTTGAGGTAGAGTTGAATACTTTGGATCCTAAAAGTTTTGATAATATACATGATTTCTTTACTAAGTTTAAATATTTGATATTGAGCTTAGCATATTGTGGTGTTGATAAATCTAAACAAATGGACCAACTTATTCTAACAATCTTGGCTAACCTAGGACCAGGATATGTTGTCTAGTTTCCACTTTCCGTTCTGGCATATATCTCATGGGAACAAATTGGAAGATGCCTACCATTCATTGATTATCTCACACATGAATAGGAAAAACTCATTCAGATGGGCCTAATCAGGGATCCCAAAGCACATGCACTCACCATGCATGATGGAAAAGGATAATCCAAATAGAACAGAAAGGAGAAACAAAACAAGAAGGAGGGATATTCCAAACCCTTCAACGATTCTTCAAGTTCCAAAGTCTCTTCAGATTCCAAGAAGAAGAAGAAGGGAAAGCAATGCACTTACTGCAATAAAAAAAATAATGAAGAATCCACATGCATGAAGAAACAGTTTGATCTTATGGAACATTTACTTCTGCAAAATAACGTTGGAAACTTCATTTGAGAAGGATTCAAGAAGAAGAAGGAAGAAGATCCTTCTCCTAAGAAAGGTAATCATCATGCTCTTGTTGCAATTAATTCCTCATATGATTCATGGATTATATATTTTGGCACATCACATCATATGGCAGCAAAAGAGGAAGTTTTTACTTCTTTGAGATCATGCTTAGGACCCCCTATTCTCATGGGGGATGATACTCCAATAACAGTAGCAGGAGAGGGGAGAGTGGAACTCCATAATAGAATTTTTGAGAATTTTTTACATGTTCCAAATATTTCTATGAATCTACTCTCAGTTTATCAGATCACTCAAAAAGGTAAAAATGTTGAATTTACATCAGATTCAGTTTATGTACTTAACAAGCATGACAATTCCATCATTACAATTGGTGAGGTGGATCACAATTAAAGGTTGTATAATTTCACTAATTTTGTTGATGATGACTCATCTTCTCTACTTACACGTAAGGAGAATACTTTGCATGCACTTCTAGTGAAACATGCAGATACTCTTGTGTTTCGATCAGTTCCAGACATCAGAGATGATTTCATACTCTCAGATTCTGGACATGGAAATGAGCAGGTAGTACAACCATATAAGAAGTTAGCGATGAAGCTTCAGCAGATGCCCAAGTTGGCATAATTTACACTTCAAGAAACAGATGTCCTTGCAGGGAATCCCTTGGATTCGAGGAGGACTCGATCAAAGCATGAGAATCCCTCTCATGTAATTTCATCTTTTGAACCAATGATGCCCATGCATTGCTATGTGGTTCAATATTTAGATCCACATACCTACAATGAGGCAGTGGGAAATCCATTATGGAAAGTAGCCATGCAGGAGGAGTATGACTCACTCCAAGAGAATCATACTTGGGATCTGGTTCCACTTCCACTAGAAAGGAATATTTTCAGGTGCAGATGGGTCCACAAGATCAAGAGCTAAAAGGTTAAACATGTTTCCAAAGGAATTCATCGTATCTATAAATATTTCTATAGCTTCACGAAGAATTTCAGTGAGCTAAAGTTTTAGACTTTGCGAGATCGTCTTGGAGTGAAGAAAACAATTACCTAGCAACTGCCTTTTCTTCTTTTGATGCATTGTCTTTCGAAGGGGGGTTTTGTTCCCACGTGGTTTTCCATCTTTCCTCATTTTTATTCATTGCTCATTAGTTGAATTGTACATGAGTACTTAATATGTCCTAGTTTTGTGGACTCATTTTTTACTCCACAGTGATGTTCACGGGGGGTGTTGGAGAAATTACTATTTTCGACACACTAGTTCAGTGGGATTTAACTAACTAGTTCTATTTTAAACTTTCTATTTTGACCATCACTATTATGCATGCATGCATTCCTAAGGAAAGCTAACTGCTTGATTGATTTTCTTAATTATGGGATTTTCTCTCATATATATGAGTGTATTCCACTCATTCATTGTATTCATATTGATCATCATCGTATCAATCATTCGATCATTGATCGACTCATTGTAGTAGTGTGAATATATTTTCTTATTCTTCCATATTGAATCTCTCATCCTTTTCTTGATAAGCTTTGTTTGTATTTGCTTTAGCTAGATCTCCTATGCAAGTTTCAATGAAACATTGACAAAGATTACAGACATGCTAGTAGATTCAAAGTGTAACACTTAGACATTGTGGAGGATCTCCTTGACGAAGATCAAACAATGGAAGTAGTAGTGAGGAAAGGATTGACACTTTCATTAGTCTTTGGAGTTGGATAGAGTGACAAATATGCAACATAAAAGACTAAGTTCAAGAATGGGGAGGCACATCTCAAGACTTGGATGTGATAGTTGAATTGATCACCCGACTAGTACATGACTTGAGACGTGCAATGTGCAGAGACATGGAAGAGTTGGTTGAAGTATGGGTGCAACAGAAAGATCATAAAAGTTCAACAATTAGGTGAAATTTTGAAGTGAAGTGGGAAGCAGTCAGTGACATCAACAACATCACTACGAGAGAGTGTAGTAGAGTTGGGTGAATTTCTTCCTTGGAGTTGGGTGAAGTGACCACATTGACTCAGGAAACAAATCATGCAGAGTTGGGTCTAGTATAGTTTGGTTTGTGGAAACTTGAGGTTTCCACTTTGACATAATTTGGGGTTTCTGGTTGGCATGAAACTTGGGGTTTCCAACAGACTTAGTTGTAGCAGAGGCATAAGTTCAGACAAAGACTTGGAGATTGCAGATTTTGTGGATGTTTTTGAGGACGAAAATGACTTGAGGTGGGAAAGGATGTAAGGTCTTTAGCTAGATGGGCGCAGAGACCTTCACCTAATTCCTTAAGGAGACATAACTTAGGTTTGATCTAGCACAGAAGTTGGGAAAGTGGATACCTTGGGCATGCGAACGCACCAAGGGGCTTGCCTAAGCATGAAGCGACCAAGATATTGGGGCATGTTGGTATGAGGGCGCACCAAGATTGGGCACGCTGGTCCTAAGGGGCACAACAGTCGACAATAACATGGGTTTGTTTGGGAGACTAGGTTTGTGAAGGGCCACGATGATTCATTTGGGTCCGGGAAGGGACACAATGATTCGTTTGGACACATGGGTCTGTGAAGGGGTGTGACACCCCCAAAGGACACGATGTTTTATGATGGTGACCTTTGGAGAGCCTATAAGAGAACAAGAGAACACAACTAAATAAGGATAGTTTTGGAAAGACAAGGAGAGCAAGAGAGCTCTATGATTATAAGGAAGACGAAGAAGAGGATCTCCCTCAAGGAGCCAAGTTTCTCCACTTGGGAGGACTTGTGTTGCCTTTAGGTGGATTCGTTGGGCATAGTTGGGTGAATTTATCTTGGGTTTATTTTGGTGAATTATGGAAATGTAGTTCTGTTGGAGGTATGTGTGAGGCAGAACCAAAATCTATGAAGTTTGCGGAAATGAAGAGACAACAAGTCTGTGGTTGGGGGCATGCCTGAGGTGCAGCGTAGGTGGCTGCAAAGATGGTTGCRATGGAGATTCTTGGTGATGATTTGTGATCATTTGATTTATTTGGTCTTGTATGTGATCATTTGATTTATTCGGGCCGACATATTTCCGCCGGGCCGACATATTTCCGGGACCACATGATATTAGGTGGTTTTTCGRCACATGGTATTTTGCCGATGGTTTTCTATTTCCGGTTAAGGAATTAGGGTTTTGGACTAATCCAGGTCAGTGGGTTAGGGTTTTGGATGCCGCTGGMTCCTATATGTATATTGTATTGTAAACAATGTAAAACAATGTATGAATATAATATATGCTGGTTTTCCCGGTTTGGGTTTCCAGGTGAAAAATCTCCGTGTAATGTTTGTATTTGCCATTGTATCTTTTCTGTTCTTTTCTGAATATCAGTTTGCAGTAGATATTGTACAAGGTTAGGACTTACATTGGTGAGGTGAGGTGAGGCGAGTCCTTTGACTCCACCTTGTTGTAAACCAAGCCAGTAGCGCTCATGTTGTAGTTTCTTCACAATAACAAAGACTTAGCCGGGTATTAGGTATGATTCATGCTTCCCACTCTATATTTGTGTTTGTATTTCATTTGTTCCACAATTCCCTTGGTTTCTCATGGGTGTATGCTTATACATGACTAAGTGCTAAAGAATTTAACAAATGTCTAAGTATACAAGATTTACACCAGAGTAGGAGTGTGACTCATTGATAGCCTATAATGGAGTATGGGTATGCTCTAGGTGAAGAGGCATAGTTCAAACAAAGTAACCTTGGTGTTTCCAAGTATCCAAGTGAGAAACATCACGGTGTAGCATGCCCTCAAGAGGTGAATGATCACAAGATTAGACTAGGCACACTATGGGGACATGACATTTTTGGATTAATGCAAGAAAGGAAGAATTTGAGTTACCTCCAACCTTGCTAATATTTTTCACTTATTGAATCATTGTTTTTAGGTTGGTCTTAATTGGACTCCAATATATTCTATAAAAGGAGATGGAAAACCCATCAGGACCCAGAGCCTTATCCAGTTTCAGATCCAAATGGCTTTACTTACTGCCTATTCCACTATAGGATTTATTAGCTCGATGTTATCCTCCTTAGTGATGATTTCAGGAATATTTTCAGCATAGGTACGACCTCATTTGGTTTAGCATCACCCTATTTAGAGAATATATTTCTATATTGAGACTAGACCACCTGCTTCAACTCTTGGAAATTAAATACTTTGTTATTGTCCTCTTGGGTTATTTCCTTTACATTATTTTGGACCACCTGAGCTTTAGCTTGCTAGTGGAAAAAATTTGTATTTCTATCTCTTGCCTTTAACCTTAAACTCTGAGACTTTAATCTCCAAGTTTCCTCTTCATTTTGTATTGGATTTTGTATTTTTGTTGGACCTCTATTTCGGTCATTTGAACCTTGAGAGAAACCTCCTCATTTTTTCATCTAGTGTGAGTTTCTTCAAGATAGATTTTGAATTTCTCTATCTCATCAGAAGGAGAAGACAATGAGGAGTGAACCCACTATTTCAATTCCCTTTTGAACAATTGAGTTTTATGTTCCCATGTATGAATGGGTGCTCCCTTTATTCAAACTCTCCATGTTGCTGCAACTAAATCTAGGACATATTTACTTTGATACCAAATCGGTTTGTATCTGAAAGGAAGGGGCTCATAATTTGGGGCATCTTGAGACTAGAGAATGATAGGTTTGTGATATGAAACCGCTGAGGGAATAATCTTGGATTTAATTATGAAATCCCAAGAGAAGAAGTTGCTTTGAACCAGAAATTTGTCCAACCTAGAAACAATATGTCATAGACCTATATGCGGTTGGACCGTGTATATTTTCCTTTTACTGACTTAATATCAACCATGTCCCAATCATTAATCAAATATTTAAACATTTCTCTAAATAGTTCCTTGACTACAAATGGAGAACAACATTGAAATCCCCTACCATGATGCTATTTTTGACATACTCTGTCTCCTTTAGATCTGAGAGGGGCTCCCAACACATTTATTTCTCTTTGTATACAACAATCATGCATATGTTAACACATAAAATTTCTTACCAATGTGTTGATGAATAAGTCACATTAACAACTAGTTTGGAGAGTGCACCTATAGGTCTAGTTGCCATTTTGGTCTAGTTTCCATTTTAGGTCTAGCACCACCTAAATCTCCTCTTAAAGTGATAGCTACTCCATAACTTAAGCACCATTGTTTCTTTCTTGTTCTTACTACTTCACTATCTTCTATTTTGGTCTCTTAGAGAAGAAGGAATGAGGGTTTTTCTATTCTGGTTTTATCTCTTATTGCTTCTTCTTTAGTTTTATTGCCCAACCCTCTACAATTTTTGGAGAAGAAAATTATTATCTAGATGGGGGTTTTGGGTTGCCTCCTCTCTAAGGTGTATTGTTTGTTGGATTTATGGTTGTTTTCATTGTTAGACCAAGATACTTGTCTATTGTTGTCTAATTTCCCAACTACTTATCTCTATTAGTTGCCTCCTCACTTTTTACCTTCGTTGGATTTCGACTTGAATATTTTGGAGCATTTTCTTTTGAAACCCTAGTCATTTTTTCTTCCTCTTCTATCTCTATACTATATTTGACCTTGAGCTTGGGGTTTGGGGATGTTGTTTCTAAATATATTAAATTCTTTGACTCTTCACATTTATTCGATGCAAGCTCCCCTTGTTCAAGGGGTTGAAATTTATACTATTTGGACGAAAGGAAACTCCTCTTAATGGTGTGGTCATTGCCACTATAATAGTGGGTTGATTTACCAAGGGGTATTTAGAGGGAATTTTATCATCCCTACTTAGAACTCAAATAGATTAGAGAGGGAAAAATTGCTACTATCTTTCACTAGAATTTGTTTCAAAGAGAAATCTTCTCTAATATTTGAAGGATATCCTTTTGAAGGAGATTTAACCTATGGAAATTTTTACTCAAATAGAGTAGAAACCTTGAGTTGATGAGGCTTGAAATTTTACCTAGGAATTTGCATTTGTACCTGACTTCGCCTTCACTTTCTGCCATTGTTCTTCTTTCTCTAGGATGGCTTAAGAGTTCTTAACTTATTTCTTACATTTTTTAGTGAAATTCCAATATACACTTGAATGCAAGTTGTTCATAGTATAAAGGTTTCTCATACTTCTAGTTTTCCAAAGACAAGAGAATGACCTCTGGTAACCCTTTTTCTAGGTCCACCTCCACACATATTTAGGCAGAAGGCACACCCATACCAAAACTATAGAAGGAATAACATGCTCATGAATGAAATTAAAAGTCCAACAATTCAAATACATGCCACTAGAGATAAATATGTAAGGCCCATTAGGGAATATTAGATCTTTATCCTCCTTAGACTCGAACATGAAGGCATAGAGCCTTGAACATAAAAATAATGACAAATTTTCCCTTCGAATAATTCATTCCAATTTTTCCACAACCAATTTTTCATTTCTCTAGGGGAGGGCCATATGCATATGAACTGAACAATAAGACCCCTTTTAGAAAAAAACCATAACCTTGTGCCTCGAAGCAATAGGGGGAGCTTAACCTCATGAATCTTCTCAGTGCATTTAAATTTTTTTAGGAAGCATCTTTCGATGATTTTTGAAAGTATAATACTATGACCTAAAAGTCCATTGTTCAACATTGGAGAGGTCAAGATTCCCCTCTAGAAAAATGATCCATGGAATAAATTAGATTGAACTAGAAACATGTATGGATTATTGTAAAGCTCAATCACACAAGAGAATATCAATGCTTCATGGTAGTGGTCATTTGGATTTAACTATTATAATGACTCGACTCACATGAAATTGTAAGCTATTAAAGAAATGAGAATATAACAATAAAGAGGGATCTTTGCATAGCCTTGAGTGGACACTACTCAATGTATCTATATGAAACCATATTAAGAATACTAAATGCTCAAGATATAATGTAATAACAAAATATTAAACTCAACCTAACGTATCCATTAATATCTATATTACATATCACACATCATGCATGATGGAATAAAGGAAGTGGATAATAATCGTAGGTATGCCAAATCCATGTTTTATTAAAATCCATGTGTTAAACTAAAAGCTCATGACCCTTGGTCATGATCTTGTTGGATGCAACTTCTATGCCATCTACCTTATTTAGATTTTGGGGGAGCATTGCTTGCGAATGGGAAAACACTTCTAATAAATATTTATTTTTTGGCATATTATTTTTCATATATATATATATATATATATATATATATATATATATATATTTATTTATTTATTTATTTATTTATTGTGATTAGTATTTGATATGTGTTGTATTTTTTGTAGGTAGATTTAGTTATATTTCTGTGAAGGTGTGGGAGGTATGGATTTATTTTAGACAAAGTATTATTGATTATCCAATATCTAATATTCTTGTATACAATTAAATAATAAATTTTAACATTTTAAACTATCATGAACTTGATTCTAATCATAGACCTCTAACCCTAATATAATGTCTTATATTTAATAACATTATTAAAGACATCATAAATAGATTTAAATAATAATAAGTGATAATAAAAACATGATAATAATAATTAATAGTTAACTAATATATTAGTAAGGAAAGGGAAAGATAAATTAGTAATTGCAACCAAGGAAAATCTAAATGAATAACTAGTAACCAACTAATATATTAAAATTTATATAAAAATTTTTGGTTATAATACGAAGAACCATGTATTAACTAACAGTTAACTAATATGAAGAACCATTCAACTAAAAACTAACAGTTAACTAATATGAAGAACCATTGGTTATAATCCAAAAAAAATCTCAAGTTTGAAATATACAAACGATGTTCATAATATTTTGCAATTTTAACCAAAGATCTGAATTGTAAGTGTATGGTTCCAAAATTAATGCTTATTCCCTATCAATCTTTATTGAACCTCGTATATTGAATATGGCATGGTTAAGGGAGATTTATTAGTTTTTGTAACGGAAATGAACAAGGTAAGTGAGATTTTATGCACAGAGTTGAAAGTGAAATTAGGTGAAGTATAAACAAGGTAAAAGTAAATGGAATTGATATAAACAATGTCAAGATATATGAAGTTTTTTTTTTATAGACAAAGATGGGTAAATTGAGTTTATATCAACAATGATAAAGTAGATGGGATTTTTATAAACACAAACATGGATAAAAGTAAGTGAAATATATGGGTTGTTTCCTATTTTTCAGGTTTATAAAATAAAATTAGGAATAGAGATAAGAGTTACTTTCAATCTTCAAGCAAACTCAAAAACCTTTGATCAGTTCGAAACTTTGTCTTCATAAGGCCTGTTGCTATCAAAAACTTTGGATGTTTCATTTAACCATGTCGAATAGAGTAGATGGATTGTAGATGGAAAGGATCATGCTACCAAAACCTGCCAGATTGCTCAATTACCTTTTTTCTTTACTTTTGTCTAAACTTGATTGTTCTTTGTAGTTTGTTGCATGCTTCTTTGGAATAATTTAATCTGCAAATTAGAGTAACTTATTGAAATGTTGAGGTATTTATGCTGTTAAAAATGATAACTGTTGGAATTGAGATGTGGAAACATAGTCCCCTACTTATGGAACATAATGGTTTGCCACAAGTGCTAGAAAATCTACCACATGAGCATTGAACAACATGTGCTGCTATAAACAAGGATAACGTGTTGCTTCTGAAATAGAGAACCTGATATTGTAAAAATAACCTTTGCTACAGGAATTTCTGCTAGCATAAGTGGGGCCTTGTTGATGTGAAAAGAGGATTTTTTTTTGGCAATGAATGTCCCCATTTATTTGAAAAATCCTAAAATGCTGCAACACATTTCTACACAACCATGTTGAAGATAACATTTGCAAAGAAATTCAGGAAATTGTCATAAAATATTCTTTGAAGATATGCCCATACATCCCTTGTTGTGCATGTTTCGAGAAATATTCCTTTGTGTTGCCTAAATGATCATATTATGCACAAAACCCATGTCCCAGAATCCCTTAATTCGCCCTTATATGTAGGAAAATGATGTGGAAAAACTATGGTGCTATCGAATTACTGAGGATGACAAATTGCTACAAGAATGCTACTGTATTTCTGAATAGAAACAAAATGTGATACAACTTTTATAAGTAAGTTAGGAAACCACAATATCCATTCCAGGTAACCATCAAAATGTGGGAAATCAACCATATTAGTGCTCACATGTCTCATGAAGCTTGCATGGTGTGAAAGTATGATGATATATGGTAATGGAAGTGATAAATAAGTTTGTAATGATAACGAAGAAATTAAGTGGTAATAGGATAAATGATCCTTGTAAACATATCAAAACCAAGGATTAATGATGTGGCAAAACTATGGTGCTATCGGATTACTGAGGATGACAAATTGCTACAAGAATGCTACTATATTTCTGAACAGAAACAAAATGTGATACAACTTTTATAAGTAAGTTAGGAAACCACAATATCCATTCTAGGTAACCATCAAAACGTGGGAAATCAACCATATTAGTGCTCACATGTCTCATGAAGCTTGCATGGTGTGAAAGTATGATGATATATGGTAATGGAAGTGATAAATAAGTTTGTAAAGATAACGAAGAAATTAAGTGGTAATAGGCTAAATGATCCTTGTAAACATATTGAAACCAAGGCTCAACTTCCTCCCCCCCAGACACACACATTCAAGTATTTGCATGTCCTCTTGCAACAAGCATATGAATAGATGAATTTTACCTAGATTATGAGGTGTGTTTGTAATCTTCAATCCCCTGCATACTAGTATTTATTCTTACCTTATTTCTCAGAGCTCCTCCTTTTTTAGAACTCCTTTTCTTTCTTTTATTTTGCCTGGGCACAAGTGAACAAGATATGAGGATCTGCATTCTAATTAGATCAAATTATAAGAATGGGGGATTTTCTTGTTCCTAATGATGTACTTCATGTGTAAGACAAGGAATATTGGAATGATGTTTTACTTGGAATGACGTTTTATCACATAATCCAACACACATTTGTGTGATGCAAAACTTAAATGGATAAGGGGTCTATTTTACTCTTAGTTTCTACCAAACTTATCGATGATAAAGGGAAATGGATAATGATGGATGGAAAAAATGGGAAAAGGAAATCAGATGGAATATGAAAGGGATAAGGAGGTGAGGTAAGAAGAAATGAAGGGAAAGAGATTCAAGAGTTTCATGTGCTTGAGTCCCCAAGTTAGATGACTACCTAGAGATAGAAGTGGCTTACCCAATTACTTCTTTTGATGTATGATAATCTGAGAAACTAACACTAAAATCTGGCTGCATGATATGGAAAGAGATATGTTGAAGATCAACTAAAAAGAGCTCAAATTGTAAAGCTACTATAGGAGGATTGAATACAATCTGTGGGTGGATGAAACAAGTCTGCTAATGTCAAACTCTGAAAGGAGAGGAGTGAATCCTGAATGAACTGCTAAACTAATCTAAATGTTGCGGGAAAGATGGATTGTTGTGTTGATGAATAAACAAGGGGATTTTCTTAGCTCTATAATGAAGCAGTCAAATGCAAGGTTGAAACATTACACAACTCCTTTTTTAAAAAATGTTTCCTTGCTTATTTCAATAGTCAATATGCCCTTTTTATTTGCAAAAATCTACAAAGTTTGCAATTGTTGTATAATATGAAATCATAAAGTCTTCAAGAATTCCCAAACCTGCGGTACAATTCTTTCCATGCAAATGAATGTGTTGAAGTCGATCAAGGGAAGAAATCATTTGATTACTGACCATCAATTAATGTCGTTAATCCTGAATGAACTGCTAAAAGAATTTAAATGTTGAGGGAAAGATGGACTGTTGTGTTGATGAATAAACATGGGGAATGTCTCATCTCTATAATGAGGCAATCAAATGCAAGGTTGAAACAAATATTTGTTGCAACATTACACAACTCTTTTTTTTTTTTTTAAATTGTTTCCTTGCTTATTCCAACAGTGAATATGCCCTTTTTATTTGCAAAAATATACAAAGTTTGCAATTGTTGTATAATATGAAATCATAAAGTATTCAAGCGTTCCAGAACCCACGATACAATTATTTCCATGTGAATGAATGTGTTGAAGTCGAGCATGGGAATAAATCGTTGGATTACCGACCATTAATTATTGTCCTTAACCAACATGGGAAAAAACTCACCAATAGTGAAAATGAGTGTCAAGGTACCATAGTACATTTTGATAGGTACAAAAAGAGGTTTTGAAGTCGAGTCACCTGCAGAATATGAAATTCATGAGACATTAATGTATTCTCACTACTGTCAGCAAGGAAACTTGTCATTGATGTACGCAATTTCTAGAGAACTAAAAAATGTCTCGAACCTTGATCCTAGATAATGTGTCGAAGTCGATGAGGCAAGATTGTCGGAAGGAGGACCTAAAAGAATCCCCCACCATCCAATGCGAGCATCAACAAAAAAATATTTGAAGAACTTAAAAAAAACATGAACCATCAACAATATGCATATTTTAATGGGAACCTTACCAAAGAGGAAACTGGTTTTCAAGTAGGCTCTGGCCCAACTCCATCAGAAAGTTGGTTTTCACAACTGGGCATTATTTTTTTCTTTACTTTTTTTTTTTTAATTTATTTAATAAAAATATTTCCTATGCTATCCTACCCTACTTTAAGAAGAAAAATCTCTTTTAAGTGTAAGAATACTTCCAATGCATCCATTCTCATAACAAGATCTCAGTTAAACACATATCCAAATTTGAAAAATGTACCTAATTGAATGTCAAGATATGAGAGGCCAGTTGCTCTAATAAAAATGATACCAAGGAATGTTGAAGGATGGAGTGATGTTGCAGACTGATAATTGATTGAAACCAAACTTCAATATGATCATTGTTTCCTTGGTTTCTTATAGTTTTCATGTCATGAATTTATTCAGAGAATTGATCTTCATATTCCTAAGTACACAAGGGATCTGGTGACAAACATCCAAGAAACTCTTCAATTTTATTCTCTAGTATTTTCTCCTCATAAGAAATTATCCATGACTCATTAATATTGTCTTCTTGCTCATAAGGATTAGAAGAAACTTCTAAGTCCTCGTATTGTGGGATCTATTCATGGATCATTTTTTTTTCAACTGCTTCATGAGGTACAGACTCACCCCTAGTGATGGCTCTGAACTTTGAACATGGATTTGAGAAAATCCCCGTGGAAACACATTCCCTTTTACTCAACAGATTCTTGAACATTCTTAAGTTCTTCTGGTTACTCTAGAGGTCCTACTCATGAATGGATTAGTATACATGGGTTCTTACATCACTCAAAAACGTCCTCTGGAATATATTTACCTATTCATGCATCCTAAACTATCATGATTTGTAAATTCATTTAAAAAGTAATGCTACCTGTGTAATCTAGAGATTCTTAATTCTTTTAGTGTCTCCCCGACAACAACACTAAAATATTTCGTTTAAAAGGACAATTATCTTAAGGCTTCATTTAGTTATCAAACTTGGGGTTCGTTTGGAACTTGTGAGACACAGATGTTGTATGCATGGAATCAAGAACTTGGGAGATCTACTGGTTTGTAATGTGTTTATGTGAATAATAGTATATACTACTCAAAATAAAACTTTCAAACAAAATGAAACCAAAAGCAAGAAGAACTACTCTGGCTATGTCTTGGTCAGATTGGTGGCTAGATTTGATTATGGGTTACAAAGGTTCCCATTCATGCTCTGGTAGTGAGACATAAGATAGACAACCATTTCATTCTAATTTAAATCCAAATGCACACTTGACAATTTGAATAAATAAATCTGGTAGCTATAAAAGCAAACATGCCCATGTAACTGGAGTGCTTATGAATAGAGTGAAAACAAAGTTTCTTGAAGAAAATTTATTATAAACAAGAAATGCAAAGTTTAAATAGAATTCTACAATTAACTTAATATAAACAAATATAAACAAATTATCTACAATAAATAAGCTTACTTGTGTACCACTTGAAGTGGGCCGAGACTCCAGAAGGTCCCAACAAGAAACACAACTTGCAACTACAACACTCTCATAAATAATGCATATAAATAGAGAGAAACTATACATATATTAAACACTGAAAGTTTTGATAGAGTTTCTATACTATCAAATACGTTTTTCCCATCTGATACACAAGAGAAAAGCTACGTATATATAGCTACAAATTGGAATCTAACTTACAAATAGAAATATTTATGAAACCCTATTGTTATGGAGGAAATAAAAACTATTTATTACAACTACTGTAGATGTTGTGCTTCTGGAAAGATCTCGCAGGTATTTGAGTGAAAAAATGGTAACCACCAATGTATTTCTTGATCGAGATGCTTGGCAATGAATAAATGAAACTTGAAATCATTTAAAACAACCCTTTATTCGCTCCTGGTGGCTATTATGTTCATGTGTGTGCCCATTTGATATATATTATTCAATCTTTTGATAATTACCATCAATCCTTTGCAATGGGTATGAGAAATCATTGGGCCATCGATTCTTTGTCAATGACATGAGATCTATTTTATCCAAAATAGAAGCAACATGTATTTACATTGTAACTAAAACTGATATTTCTATCCTAATTTTATCATATAAACATGAAAATATAAGAATCACAATCCATAATTACATTTGTACAATAGATGGTTAGGATGGGTGAAGAATGGCATATATGAGGTTTAGATATGGCGTAGATAGACTCAAACATGATCAAAATAGAGACAAAAAGGTAATATTTATCAGTCCCATAAAGTACGATTGGTTTCGAGTTATTTTGTTTCTTAAGTGTTACAATACATTCTTTGAAGGGAAGTCAAATGACTTGGTGGTTCAAGTGCAATTCGTTTTCACGGTGAGAACTGACAGACTTGAGGGTGACTCAAGTGGTGCAGATTTGAAGAAGTCATGTAGTAGTTTGGGACACCTTGATTGGGTGAATGTGCGGAGAGCTTGAGGCGACGTGCTTGAATGATTCTTATGGTGGACTTAGGAAAATTTGGATGCACTCGTGGAGGTGGCTTGAGGAAGCTGCCTAACTCTTCGATGAGGAACATTGGATAGGTCGTTGCAATGAAGGAAGTGAGGTCTATACATGTCGATTTTGAGAGGATAGATGAGGCACCCTGGTGCTTGGTGCCTTAGCCATATTTTTTGGGTCATGCAATGACTTGGAGGTCGTGACGATAGCGCCAAAGTTTGGATGCTTGCAGGAGGTGCAAGGAAATTTCATTCTAGGAGACGAATGGAGTCAACACAGAAGTTGACCAAGAATTGTTGGAAGACAACCTGAATTGGTAGAATGCATACCAAGTGACTTGGGTGGTGTTCGATCACCTTTGGTATGGGACATTGGATGAGGCAGAGCACACCTTGATGACTTGTAGATAATTGTGTGATGAATTAGAGATTCAGGAGGGTCGTTGGTTGGAGTTGGCAGAAGTATTGGTTTGAACATTCCTAAGGAATAGAAGTTCTTTGAGGTGAATCATTCTACTTGGAGAACTTTGGACAATTCATTGGGACATTTGAGGAGTGTAGGTGCATTGTCCACACTCATCTTAGATGTTGAGTTGCGAAGAGGTGACTTGACGGGAAGGAGGTGAGTTAAGGACTTTTGTTGGTTTTGAGGATTGTGTGGACATGTATATTGCAGCATGAAGAGATCACTTGGACATGAGCGTTTTTGTTACTTTGGACAACATGGTTGAGGGTGAAGCCTAAAAATTCCAAGTCATAGAGAGGTAGACACAACAACATGGACGAGTGATGAAGTAGTGAGGAAAATGAAGTCTTGACATGCAATTTTTGGTGCAAAGATTGGATAGTTGTTCCATGAGGTGGACATTGGAGTCAAGTTGTCATAGATGAATTTGTTTTGGGGCGACTTCATAGTGCAACAGGGTGAGGGGTGGCCTTGCCTTGGTATGAGATTGTTGTGTGGATGGACTGAATTAAGGAAGGAAGTCAAAGTATGGATGTACCAGTAGGTTCAAAGTGTAACACTTAGACATTGTGGAGGATCTCCTTGATGAAGATTAGACAATGACAACAATAGTGAGGCAAGGGTGGACACTTTCCTTAGTATTTGGAGTTGGATGGAGTGACAGAGATGCGACAAAAAAGACTAAGTTTGGGCATGAGGAAGTGCATTCTCATGAGTTGGGAATGACCGTTGGACTAGCTACCCAATCAATCCAAGGCATGGGGGAATTCAGTGTGCGGAGACATGGAAGAGTTGGTTGAAGTATGGGTACAACAACAAGATCACAGGAGTTCAACACTTAGGAAAAGTGTTGAAGTGAAGTGGGAAATAGTCATTTGTACCAGGAAATGACAACAACAACAAAACCAAATAGCAACAAGGAAACAACATCGTAGTGAGATAGTGCATCGGACTTTGGTGACTTTCATCCTTGGAGTTGGTTGAAGCAACCATATTGAATTAGACAACAAATTGTGCAGAGTTGTGTGCAGTACAATTTGGTTGGTTTGTGGAAAACTTGGGGTTTCCACTTTGGAAGAATTTGGAGTTTCTGGTTGGTACAAAACTTGGGGTTTCTAGCAGACTTAGTTGTAGTGGAGGCATGAGATTGGGTAGAGACTTGGAGATCTCAAATTTTGTGGATGTTGGTGAGGACAAAAATGACTTGAGGTGGGGGAGGATGTAAGTTCTTCAGTTAGAAGGGTGTGGAGACCCTCACCCAAATCTTCAAGGAGATGGAACTTGGGGTTACTCTGGCACCCAAGTGTTTCATTAATTGGGCAAGTGGGTGCCTTGGGCATGAAAATGCGCCAAGGTGCTTGCCCAAGTATGAAGCGACTAAGAAATTGGGGTGTGTCTGCATGAGGAGTGCACCAAGGCTGGGCGTGCCAGTCCTAAGGGGCACAATGGTTAAGAAGCACATGGGTGCATTTGGGCGACCTGGTCCATGAAGGGGAACAACGATTTGTTTGGGAGACCGAGTCCACAAAGTGGCATGACAATTTTTTTGAGCACAAGGGTTCGTGAAGGGGCACGACACCCCCAAAGGATGTGACAGTTCATGATGGTGATATTTGGAGTCCCTATAAGAGAACAAGGGTGCACAACCAAGGAGAGCATATTTGGAAGATAAAGAGAGAAAGATCAATTTTGCGATTATGAGGAAGACTTAGATGAAGAGGGGTGAGCTTCCTTAAGGAGCCAAGTCACTCAACATGGGAGGAATTGTGTTTCCTTGAGGTGATTATGTGGGAAAAGTTGGGGTGACCTTATTTTTGGTTGAGTTTGGGGGAAGTCTTGTCACATGTCTGAGGAGGCATGCTAGGAGATAGAACCGTAGGTCTGCGCGAAGCCTTGTAGCAAAGAAGAGACGACAAGTCTTCAATTGAGGGCATGTTTGAAGTGTACCACAAAAGGTTGCAGAGATGGTTGCGACAGAGAGTCTTGGTGTGACGAATATGTGTATGGGTATCTTGGTGAGGCGAGGCGAGTTGTGTGACTCTACCTAGTGAAAACCGAGACGGTAGTGCTCATATTGTATTTGTTTCACAATAACAAAGACTTCACTGGGTGTTAGGCATGGTTTGTGTCGCCCACACTATATCTGTGTTTCTCTTGTTTTTTTCGCTTCACAAGTGTTCTCTTTGTTTCATGGATGTATGCTAATATATGACTAAGTGTTAATGTGTTAACAATTGTCTAAGTATACAAGAGTTGCACTAGAGTAGAAGTGTGACTCAACAATAGCCTAGAACAGAGTATGGGTATGCTCTAGGTGAAGAGGCGTAGTTTGAACGAAGTATCCTTGGTGTTGCCAAGCAACCAAGAGAGAAACGTCGCAGTGTTGCATGCCCTCAAGAGGTGCACAATCACAAGATTTGGCTAAGCACACTATGTGGACGTGACATGTTACTTAATAAAAAGCACTAATATATAGAGAGAGAAGCACACAAATATAGATATATCTTCTCTTATTATTTCATCTTTTCGATGTTTAGATTTAAAATTAAGATGAATCAAGRTCAATAATAAATAAGTGAGTGCATCATTAAAAARTTAAAAGCTAACCTCTTTCATGGATGGATCTAAATTTCCTTTATAAAATCCTAGTAAAAATCAATCACTTTAAGTCAACACGAAGTTAGATGATATCAAAAATAAACCAACTAATTACATTTCAACAACCTAATCTAGTAAAGACATTGAGTGAAGCACACAAAATTCATAAAAATAGTCAACACAACAACTTCCTCTTACTTATAATTTACACATTGATATAAATAATTATACTTGTATTTAACCTCTCGTGTTTTCCTCGAGAACGATATCTTTAATTTTAGTGAGCCTTTTCTTTTGACAACTACGTGTTTCCGTGAGCGTATTTTGACAACTACGTCTTAACTTTTTGCACTTAAAAATAGGGTTGGTCAATGTTAAGGATAGAATTAATAGAATTTTAAAAGGAATCACAATTTTTTTTCAAGGTGTTATAACATTCCAATGTGAAGGTGTTATAACATTCCAATGATTTTTATATTTCATAAATGTTTCCGAATTAAAAATTAGGATGCAAAACATTGACATACATGTCAATTTCAATGATTTGGATGTTTTGAAATCATTCTAAATAAAAAAATTAGGATTAGGATGTGAAAGATTAACATTGATACCTTTAAAAACGTGATTCCCTATGGTTTTATTGCTTGTTGATGTTAGTGGACAACATGGTCTTGCTCGCATGAATTGTATTGGTGTTAAAAGCCATTTACAAGATCAGGTTGATGAAAACAATGCATTCTATCTTAATTACATGTTGAATTTTATGTACCATATATCAATCATTGAGATAGCCATCCATTTTAATCTAGTAAATACAAGAATAGTATTATGTGGAAATGAATGAAACACTTTATTATAAATAAATTTAAGGTGTTAATTATTATTATTATTATTTTTTTTTAAATTCTACAACATAAATTTGGATTAAATCGTAATTTTATGTTATTTAAATTTCATTTTTAAATGCATAAATAGATTTAACATGTTGAATTTTTTTTGGGTACTCTTATTATATAGTCTTAACTACTCAAATCTACAGATCCAACAAGTTCTTATCGGATTACATGGGTAAAAGTAAACAGAAAATATCTCCTGAAAAGGGCCAAAATGTAAAACAACAAGACTAGAGCTAGATTTAATGTACCTTTACCTATCTTAATATGATGTATACTATTGGTAAATACAATATGTTTAAATACCAATTGGGTCTAGCTCGTGGAGTTGTGGGATTGAGTGTTATCCTCTCCACCTAGGTTCTATTCTTGTTAATGACAAGTTGAGCTCATTATAAGTAATTTGTTGAAACAATTTTAAACCATGTTTTTTATTTGGCTTGTCCAATAAAAAAACTAGAATTTACCATGAATACCATTCTCAAAATGAGAAAAAATACTTGGGAATTTTTCCAAAAAAATATTACCTAATAAATAAAAATAAAAAAATACAATACTTTTTAAACATAAATGATCAAAATTTTTAGAAATTACATTCATTATAATACAAATGGTTTACATAAATTTATATTTTATATATAAACAATATAAATTGTATATTTAAACAATAAAAATAATGTATTATATGTTTCCCTTCCTTGAAGTGGTATTTTTCTACCATGGCAATTACAAACCACAATTCCACCACACGTTTACCTTTTTTTCCTTTAATCCATGATAGCTCTATATACCATATTTTGTTTTTTTATACACTTGCTTAAATGGATAGTTGTTTCAAACAAATGTATACTTCACCTCATGAGCGAATGTGACATTCATCCACACATATATAAACCAAAACATAAATATTATACTAAGATGGGGTTGCAACATAGTTAATAACAACTATATCAACTATCCAAAGCTTCAAAAAATACCAAAACTAGGCAATCCTCAATTGCTTCAATAAGTAATTCAATATATACTAAGTGGAAAAACATTTCAATTGTTCTTGCTTGTGGCTTGCTTCACAAAAGTTCCTGAAAGTATTATAACTTTAAAATACACAAAATTTAATGAAGGACCTGGTTGTTATTTGATTCTTCTTGTCCCACATCAGAGGAAAAGAAGTGTTGCTATCCTATATCCATTGATTCCTTGAGTTGATCGTTGAGTTGATCGATTGTATATTCTTCCTTGAAATTAGCTTGTGATGAGTTTTCAAAGGCCTGATTGTTAGAGGTCAAAGACATACTTTCTTTCTAGAGATTCAAAGCGAAATTCCTGACCATGTTACACTTAACTTCAAAAGGAACTATCCTTTGTTTTTGGTGATTATAATGTTCACGATGTTAGCATGTTTTGATATGTAGTGGTGTTCCAATTCATTAATATTTGAAGTAATTGACAAGAGAGTTTGTTTTGTTGAAGTGGATTCTTTCTTCATGTCTCCTCAACATTCTTCCAAACTCAAAGAGATCCCTAGTGTCCATATTGTACTGCTCCACTATCCAAAACTAATGAGTGAAGTTGTGAAAGGAGGAACTATAGAAACCCATACCAATATAAAGGAATCTCTCTTGACCTCTCATTATGAAGTTCAAACTTGAAATAGATTTAAAACTAGAGACACGTATTTTCTCTTCAAGAATTTCACCACTATTTAACTCTAAGAAATTTAAAACCAAGAGAGTTTAATTCTAGATTGCAAAAGACAATAAAGAAAATTTTAGAAAAATTTTAGGGGATGAGTTACATAAAAGGTTACCACGAGATAACTTTTTTACGATTTTAACCTGGATCGTACTCACAAATCTTAAAATTTTGAAAAAGTTGATGATTGTGGACTCAAACTAGTTCCTAGAAATAGACTTTCTAAGAAAAAAATCACCAAGATAAACCCGAGAAATATTTTCTCTATTGAATTCAAACAAAGAAGATTCACCTTACCCTAATAGATAAGAAAATTCCAACAAGTTGAGAGGTAGAAGAGAACCCACAAAAGGAAACCTAATAACTAAGGTAATGAAAGAAGGGATCCTAGGAAGGCCAAACTCCTCAAATTCTCCCAAAATCCAACTTTGAACCAATTTAACTACCCATTAAAATAATGAAGGTTGAGGCAAATATCACAGAGGATACCATAAATACCCAACTTATGAAACTCCAAAGACCAAAATGAAACCAAGGGATGGAAAAAAATCGAACAAAAATAGACCTTAGATAGATTCACACAAAATCCATAGAAGACAAAATTTTCCCCTAAATTCAAATCTACAAACTCGAATTCGATACCCAAGCCTACATAGGCGATGCCGAAAAGTATCCCAAGGAGACGAATCAAACATACCAGAGATGTTATCCCACCAGAACGAAGCCATTGTGATTCCCAATTCCATCACCCGCACTCTCCATTATCCCACAATTAATGTGCACTATAATTCTAGAGCCTTCAAACGTTGTGTGATCTTTTAATGTGTGCATGCTAAAAGTATGATGGAGTGTCCTCCAAGATCTCATATTGAAGCAAGGAGGATTATGCTTTGTCCACTCATTCATGTGGAAGTTAATGTGATGGAAAACCATTATTCCAAGGGGAAATGCTAAGAGATATCGGATATAACATGTGACAATGCCCCTATTTTTCATAAATACACCCAATTCTAGATTTGTTGCTACATCATCCCATTTATCTACCAATGGATTTAGGTGCCTTTTGACATGGAAAAAGGAGGATTTCTTCAATAGGCTAGACTCCTTCTTTATCTCAACGATGATAATTTCCAATTTGTTTTCTTTCAGTCTCACAATGCCAATCATGGCTCTTATGATGACCATAGAATCCCCAACAATTTTCAAATATTTGATTGACATTATTCCCTCGCTATCATGATTCCTTGCAATAGGGCATAAGCCTCCGCTTGATTGTTGGTGACTTATCACAATCCACACACATATGTAGCTACTGTATTTCCTTTGGGATCAAAGAGAATCCCCCATACACTTGTCACCCTTGGGTTTTTCTTTGACGCTCCATCAAAAAACAAGAAGAAAGAATTATGATCCCTTCTCCAATCCATGAATTCTTGGTTTCCTAATTGAATTATCCAATGAGGTATATGATTTAACTTAATAGAGGGAAACTATGGGTCTATGTGAATTTGAAACTAATTGAATCACGTTTTTTCATCCTCTCCAAAACTTGTTGATCCCCCTTAAGCTTATAAGCCATATATTCAATAAGAAGGTCCTTATCTTTGGGCCCTACCAAGGCTTGTTTGTCCTTAATCTAATTAAACATTGCATTGTTTCTAGAAATCCATATCTTCCAACAAATGTATTTGGGGAGGGAGTTCTAGATTCTCTTCAAAGTGATTTTAGATTGCATCGAACCCCTATAATATTTCCTCCATTGAAGGAACATATCTTTCCACGAAAATGGTTTTCCTACCCTATGGCTGATTCCAACAAACACTGAGCTCCAAAATTCCTTGGTGAACCTACAATAAAAAAAAAATGATGGACATATCCTTCATCTGTTTTACATAACTCACACCTAGAGGGACCATGGAATCCTCTTTTTCTCAAATCATATGTTGTGAGGAGTTTTCCATGCACCATGATCCAATAAAAGATGTTTATCTTGGGTAACCCATCACTATGCCAAATGTGCTTCTACATTGAAGATTTATGGGGTAAGGGGAGAGAGAAAATTTGAGCTTGATAGCCCCCCTTAACAAAATATTTAGGTTCACCATAGGCTCTATGATCCCATGCGTAAATGTCCCAAGGCGCACACCCACTCAAATCCTTCGTTAATTTTGAGGCCAAATGAAGAAGATGATTGGGGTGGGGAGCCAATATGCCAACCCAACCAATGATTTGATCCTAACCACTTAGAGATATCATAAAGGGTTTTGAAATTCTCATTGTCCATCCAAAATTTGAAAGGTTGAAATTTTGGGCTAAGAGAGAGGGATGGCTTTCCCATTATGTTGTCCTTCCAAATAGATACTTTCTTATCGTTTCTAGGAATCTGAGTAAGATTGGATTGAATTAGGGGAGGCCCTCCTTTGATGAGTTTCTATATGTATGATCCTCTTTGGTTTTCCACTATGATTTCTATACATCTCTTCCTATTTCCTCGAAAGTATTTTTCCAAATAGGTTTTTTTCCACCAGTCAAGCTAAGTTACCTAAGATGAACTCCATAACAATATTTCCTCCATTGAAAAATTCATTAGAGATGAATCCTTTGTCCCAAGACCTCCTCTTATTTGGGGGCCTTATACCATCTTCTAAGTCATTAAATGAAATTTTTTAGTGTTGGCATCTTCCCCTTTCCATAAAAACCACCTAATCTCTTTGGCTAATTTCTACATTACACCCAATGGTGCCACCATTACAAAGCAATAGAATAAAGGTAGAACTAAGAGGACCGATTTAATCAATGTCACTCTTCCAGTTGGGTTTAACCACTTTGAGCCCCATTGAGAGAATTTTTTGTTGATATTATCAAGGATACTTAGCCATGCATGAGATGAAGAATTTTTTAGTTGAAGGAGCATCCCCAAAAATTTAAATGAGGACCAGCTTTTTGAATAGGGAAATTGTAGTATTCTAGAAATTTATTGTAACTCATGGGGTTTTGCATTCCAATTGGGAATTTGACTCTTTAAATGATTTATAATCCCTCATGAGACAATTGTAAAAATATCCAAAACCTTTTAAAATCTAGAAGAAATTATAGTTTAAGCACCCACCAAGATAATAGTGTCATTAGCGAACTCATAGTGATTCACACTCTTGACTCCCCACACAATATTGATCCCTAGAAGATTCCCAATGATTATTTTAGACTCAATCTTCGTACTAAGGGATTCATCCATGATATGCAATGGTGCTCTAATTCATTAATCTTTGAATTTATTAACAAGAGAGTTTTTTTGGTTGAAGTGGATTCCTTCTTCATGTCTCCTCAAGATTATTCTAAACTCAAAGAGATCTCTATTGTCCATACTATACTACCCCACTATCCATACTTGATGAGTGAAGTCCCAAAAAGAGGAATTCTGGAAACTCAAACCAATAAAAAGGAATCTCCCTTGAATTGATTATGGAGTTCAAACTTGAAACAAAGTTAAAACTAGAGACAAGTCTTTTATCTTTGAGAAATTCACCACTATTTAACTCTAATAAATTTGAACCAAGAGAGTAATTCTAGATTGAAAAAGACCATAAAGAAAATTTCAAAAATATTCTAGGAGATGAGATACAAAAAAGGTTACCAAGATACATTTTTTTATGATTTTAACTTGGTTCACTCTCACAAATCTTCGAATTTCGAAAAAGTTGGTGATTGTTTGCTTAAACTTAGTTCCCAAAACCAAACTTGCTAAGGAAAAATTCATCGAGATAAACCTAGGAAATATTTTCTCTATTGAATTTGAACAAATAAGACTGACCTTACCTTGACATATAAGAAAATTCCAACAAGCCAAGAGGTAGAAGATAATTCACAAAAAGAAATCCAGGTATTGAGGTGATGAAAGAAGGAATCCTGGGAATGCTATAATCCTTCTCAAATTCCCCTGAAATCCAACTTTGAACTAATATAACTACCCATTAAAATCACCAAGGCTAAGATACATAGTACCTAGGCTACCATAAATCCCTAGAGTATGAAACTCCAGAGAGAAAAATAAGACCAAGGGATGGAAAAACATCGAATGGAAATAGACCTTAAATAGACTCACATAGAATCCACAAAAGGGAAAATTCCCCCCCAAATTCAAATATCCAAACTCAAATTTGATACCCAAGCCTACATAAGTGCTTTTGAAAAATAGCCTAAGGAGAATAATTAGACATACCAGTGATGTTATCCATACGAGAATGAATCCTCTTTGATGCCCAATTATGTTTCCTACATTGTTCATTATCCCACAACTAATGCACACTATAATTCAAGAGCCTTCAAATGTTGTGTTCTTTTTTAATGTTTGCATGCTAAAAGTACTACGAGGTGTATTCTGAGATCACATATCAAAGAAAGGAGGATTATACACTTTCCACTGACTCATGCGAAATTTAATGCAATGGGAAACCACCATTCCAAGGGGAAATGATAGGGGATATAGCATGTGGCGTTGCTCCTCTTTTTCCTTAATACACCAAGCTCTAGATTCATGGCTACATTAGCTCATTTATTTGCCAATGGATTTAGGCACCTTTTGACATGAAAAAAGGAGGATTTCTTGAAGAGGCTAGGCTTCTTATTTATCATGGAAATAATAATTTCCAATTTGTTATCCTTAGGTGTCACAATTCCAATCATGGATTTCATGATGACCATAGAATCCCCAACAATTTTCAAAGTTTTGATTCATTCTTCTCTAGTTATCGAGATCCCTTACAATAGTGCATAAGCCTCTGCCTAATTGTTGGTGACTTGTCCCAGTCACCATGAATATGTAGCTACCATATTTCCTTAGAGATCGAAGATAATCCCCCTGCACATGTTTCCTTTGTGTTTTTATTGTACACTCTATCAAAAAACAATAATAAGTAATTATGATCCCTTCTCCAATCCATGAATTCTTGGTCATCCAACAAAATTAGAAAATGATGGATTTTATTTAATTGAATAGTGGGAAACTATGGGTATCTATGAATTCAAAACTGATTGAACCAATTTTCTTCATATCTCTCCAAAACTTGCTAATACCTATTAATCCTATAAGCCATATATTCTTCTAGGATGCCCTAATCTTTGGCTGCTACCAAAGTTGGTTTTTCATTAATTTGATTAAACACTGCATTGTTTTTGGCAATCCATATCTTCCAACAAATGTATATGGGGAGGGAATTCCATATTCTCTTTAAAGAAATTTTAGATTACAATGAACCATGATAAGATTTCCTCCACCGAGGGAACATCTATTTACATGAAATGGGTTTTCTTTGTTGAAACACACACTGACACTGAGAGGGGGGGTGAATCAGTGTCTAAAAATTTTGACTTCTTTTCACACTTTCATAGATTAATTGAATTAAATGAATAACATATATGCAACTCAATTAATTATTCATAACATGTGTAACACAAACTACATGAAATAGATAAAATATCTTTCTTTAATTTATTTAACTTGAATGAATACAAATGAAATCAATCTTTTAATATCTTCAACTTCAACTGAATATGAGAGATCCAAATCTATGATACAAGACCCAACTTTTAGTTCTCAGATCCAACTAAGAAATGAGGAATCCAACCCTCATAACAAGACCCAGCTTGTTGATCTCAGATCCAACTAAGATGTAAGGAATCCAACCCTCATAACAAGACTCAACCTGTAAATAGGCACCAACCTAATAGAATGAAATTCCATTCAATCCATTATATATATAATCCACCAAGACAGACTTAGATTCACTACCACTTCTGGTTTATATAGTATTTCAATAGGTATAGGATTGAACCATTGTGTCTTCTTGACATGAACCATTGTACCCTTTCATTTAAATGATAATATTCAACTTTAAATAATATCATTTTCCTTTTTATTCTTTATTCTTTATTCATAATGCTCATGTTTTAATTCTTCTTTAATCATGACTGTGTATCGGTTCATTATTCTACAGATCTCAGATTGTTGTGAATTCAAGTCTTAATCAATAGGCTCTCCCTTCAAACCAAAATTTGTGTGAATGCGAGCTCGAAACCACGAGCTTATCCATTCCAAGCATTGTTATGTTAGTTCTTTCTTCTTCTGCCCCTATTCTTCTACATGGGATCGTATTCAAACATCCAAGGGATTATTTACTTCTAGCCCCTTTAGCTTCTTTACCTTATCACATGACCGGTGTTGGAACCAGGTTCTCTGGTACTTCATCCTTTCATACTTCCGGCCTTTGCGGACATTCTTCTACATGGGACCGTATTCAAACGTATAAGGGATTATTTACTTCTAGCCCCTTTATCTTCTTTACCTTATCACATGACCGGTGCTAGAACCAGGTTCTATGGTACTTCGTCCTTCAAGACTTCCGACCTTTCCAGTCATTCAATCCTCCTAGAGTACATTTCACCAAAGTGTGTACACTCTATTCACTAGTAGATCAGATGATCAATATTTAATCTTCCGTTAGATGGATGATATTGGTTTATCTAGAGGCTTCAAACAAATCGACGGTCGAGACTTAATCAGGAGTTGAGATGAAAAGTTCTTGTTCACTTCGGGACTTCGACTATTCGTGGCTCCAGGACTATGGAGTAGAGCAATTCCTCCATAGTTTTACCTACCGAATAAGTCATAGAGTGGAGGTGACTGCTTGCTATCGGTTAACACCTCCACTTACTCTATCCTTCCACTATGCTTGATCAACGGTAGAGAACACTCCCGAAGTAGATCAAAGGTTAGCATTACTTTGTGATTCACGCTTACTCTATCCTTCCACTATACTTGATCGGACGGTCAAGAAATATTCCGTAGGATCTTTGATTAAAGACCAAACGTTAATTCGTGACTTCGACCTTTGGTGCTTAGGATATTTTAACTGGTGGGAGAAGATGGATATCCCTGGAGGATGTAGTCTCAGACTGACATGGTGTGTTGATGTCACCTATGATGACGTGGACCCGTAGTGGGTGTGCCACATGTCACCCTGATTTGTGACTTTCACAGACCTTATATGCCATATGTATTTTGACACTTGTCATCATCTGATTGGGCCACGTGTCATCAATTATTGACATGGTCCTATTGACTAGGATTTTAACATTTTGTTACTTCACAACTTCTGGAGTTTTGGCACTTTTATAGCATCCTTCGATTATTGCCAAAGTTTCGAATAGATCTATCACTATAGATCTTTCCTTGTCTTGATTGATGACTTTTTTTAACTACGGGGCTTCGGAGTTTGGGATTTCTTGGCTTATCTGAGCTTCTTATCGTCGGAGTAGGTCAGTGTCTGAGTTGACCACCTTCTTCCTTTTAGTGCAATCTGATGGTTTCACTATTCATTTCAGATCAATGGTTGGAAATATTTCCCTACTCTTCCTCTGTTCTGACAGTCGATGAATGTTTGCAACTTTAGGGCTTCGGCCTATGGGTAAAATTACATGTTTCAAAATCCTTTTCGCCAAAGTGTTCAGCGCCGAATTTGATCACCATTGGACTCACCTATCCTCATCCAAAAATCACCATGCATTGCCCAAATTTGATGGCCCTCATTCACTTTGGGACTTCGAGGCTCTAGCCTTGGGTGAACTTACATGTTTCAGACTCTTTTTAGCCGAAGTGGTCAGTGTTGAAGTTGACCACTATTGGAACCACCTATCTTGTACTTCCACTTGGTTCTATCTGATGATTAGGATAGATCCCGAACTGATCTAATGGTTGAGAGCTCACTTGAATTTCCTCCACTAAATTTGACGACTCTTATTTAATCCCTCTTGATCTATGATTTTGTCTTGATCCAACTATCCATAATGCTACTGCTGCAGAATTGATGGTTGAGATTTTTTGACTGTAACATAGTTTCCTTACGATTCTTGAAGGGTTTCAGTGCTCTTCTTTCTGATCTGTTCATCGCTATTTCTCCTAATCTTTAGTCTCTAACCCTCCCTAGCTCTTAATTCATTATGCTTTGTTACTCCTTTTGTACATGGATTCTCTGCATGCTACCTCTCCTAAGATTTAGGAACATAGGATCATTGTTGATCCTATCGTGATCAATAGTAATCACAAATTGCTTCTTCCCCAAGGTGATTCTACCTTTTCCCCAAGGTTATCTTCCTTTTTCTCTGTTTACTGTACATGTTTGACTCATGTTGCCATGAATGAAAACACACAACCAATAATGCTAACAATCTCCCCCTTTGGCATTGAGGGCAATATATTTGTAAAACAAATCCTTTTTCTCCCCTTATCATTGATCTCATTTTCAGATTGGAGGATTGAACTTTTACTTATACCAAATACTGATACCAAATTTGTTTTGTTGTTTTTCTCCCCCTTTGACATCAATGAAAAATAGTTAAACTTTTACTGTTTTTCTCCCCCTGTGAATTTTCCATTTGTTATCTCAATTTCCTTGGATTTGTGTTCAAATAGGTAGTCTTATTGATACCATTTTGTTTTTGTAGTGATCAAGTATTTTAAACCTATTCCAATGACTTCCTCATTTGATGACCAAATTAAATATTCCCCCTGAGTTTTATTGTTTCATAGGGTTTTATTGTCTTCTCCTTTGTCCTAAAGGACAAGGGTGTGAATCTTACTAATCTTCTTGATCTGTTTCTTTATTCTTGTTGATATTCCGATCTTTCACAAGAATACCATTGATCGATACCAATTAATTTAATTTCCATTCTTCAACCAATTTAATATCTTAGTCACAGTCCTTCCACTCTGCAGAAACCAACTTCAACTTTGGTCCCTTAGAAATAAGGTTGAATTGGTCCTTTCATCTGTTGTTTGTTAAGTCTTCTTCATAAGATTTTCATTCTTTTGGAAATTCCTCATTGGGTTTTTTTGTATGCATTCTTCTTTTATTGGTTAATGTACTCTTGATCTGCATGATATCATCGAGATCTGCTATTGTGCCATCTTCTTCTTTAGGAACTCTCATTTCCTGAGTTTCATCCATTTCATATTCAAATCTTTGAATTTCACATTCTTTATTAGGAACTTCACCCATCATTTTCTTGTTTCAATTTCTTCATTTTTAGGTGCCAGATCATGCCTCTTGCTTTCTATTCCATATTTTCTTCTCGATACCTTTTCCTGAGATATTTTGTTTGTAGGATCTTTATTTTCTAGATTTTTTCTTTGAGACTTGTCATTTCTTCTTTTCTTCAAACCTTCATTAGTTTTTCTTCTTGACTTCTATGAATTATTTCTCATGGATTGACTTCTTGATTTTCTGCAGTTTTGGGATTTGTGACCAAACCTATCACAGTTTTAACATCTCATTATATGACAAAACTTTGTTGTGTGGCCAACATAATTGCATCTCCAACATCTCATTGAGTTATTAGAGCTTCTTGAATTTTTCTTTTCAGGACTCTTGCATTCCAATGCTTTGTGCCCAAAGTTCTACAAGAAAAGCAATAACCATTGAAGGTGTTTCCATACTTGGATCTATTGTGACATGAGAAGTCTGTCTTTTGATATGTTTCTTGTTTTTGAATTTTATAGCTTCCTTCCTTGACAAAGTTCATGGTTTGTTTTAGGTTTGTGACTGTACCTTTTTATTTTGAGGAGTGTGATCCTTTATCATATTTTTGAATGGTGCTCCATTTTCAACCTTCTTCTTTCTTATTGTATCCAATATTTTTTTTGTCATCAGTTGGTCTTTGACTGTTCGAGATCCTATCTAGGATAGTTGAGCTGTTCTGGAATTTGACAGTTTCTTTTGTCTTTTCATTCTTCTTTTTGAGGTTGATAACTTCCATTTCCAACGTGTGACATGTTTCTTCATTTTTAGTCAACTGAATTTTCAAGGCTTCTTCTTTTTCCTTAGCTCCTTCAAGTTGAGTCTTTAGATTGATGACCATTTCTTCTATATCATCCAAATATTCTATGTAGTTATTAGTTTTGTCATATGTCTTTAAGTATTCTATATCTTTTTTTAGATCAACAACTTCATTCTTCAATCTTTTGATTTCTTCCTTGTTTTCTAGTTGAATCCTTTTGAGGTTGATGGCTTCCAATTCCAACCTGTGGCATGATTATTCATTTTTAGTTAATTGGATCTTCTGGGCTTATTCATTTTTATTGGCTTCTTCAAGTTGAGTTTTTAGAAAAATGACCATTTCTTTTGTCTCTTCTAGTACTTCTTTTCTTTTATTGTCACGAGTCTTCAATTCTCCAATTTATTCTGTTAGATGAACAACTCCGGTCTTCAATCTTTTGATTTCTTCTTCTTTTTCTTCTAGATGAATCTTTTGTTCATGCTCTTGATGGTTAGATTGATCTAACTGTTGTAGTAGAAACATATCTTTCTTTTGAAGTTTCTCCAACTCTTCAAAATTGCACATAACTGTGTATTCAAGATGGTCAAGAACATCCTTAGTAACTTCAATATATAGACCATTTGCTAGTTCCATACTAATCACTTCAAATGTAGTTATAACATCATTCTTAAAATATAATAGTTTTTCTTTAGTGAATACCGAGGTATTCATCAATTCCTTGATGTAGTAGTCTTCTCTATTGATGACTCGGGTTTGCATCAATTCTTTGATGGAATTTCCCTCTTCTATGTTTTGTTCTTTATTCTGATCAGAATTTTCTTTATCTATATTTTGTTCTTCAATCTGATTTGATTTCTCCATTTCTGAGTTTTGTTCTTTAATCTGATTGGATTTCTTTGTTTCTTTGTTTTGTTCTATAAACTGTTTGGAATTCTCCATTTCTTTGTTTTGTTCTTTATTTTGATAATAATTCTCTAGTTGGAGCCATAGTACTTTAACAGAGGTGTAATGTCCCATCTTTTCTTTGAATTGGTCTGACAGTCCACTTTGTATTTCCTTTAAGGTTATTGAATTATTTTTCTTTACTTATTTTTCATTTTTCGATTTTCTCTTTGAGGTATTTGAGTACCAAGGCTTAGATACTATTGAATCCCAAACACCAGATACTCTTGATTTCAGATAGCATTTCATTCCTTCCCTCCATGAAGAGTAGTCTATGCCATCAAATAAGGGGACTGTAAATGTGTTGAACCTGCACAAAATATATCTAGCTAGTAAATACTACACACATTTGCAGAGAGAAATTGAGAAATAAGAAGAAGGAGAGAAAGAATGGAAGAATTCTCATTAACCCTAATGAATAATGAATAATTTACACATGATATACTATGTATAACTCAATGAATGCGCACTGGTGGAGAACCAATGTGCCATAGTGGTGGTCTAGAGTGATATGGACACACACCAACAATTATGGGAGTGAACTGCCAGCTAGTCTAGTCTCTCAGGCAGTTACGGGAGTGAATTGCCACCTAGCTGAGTTAACTAGTCAACATGTCTTCAGTTAACTAACTGAACAGAGTGTAGTGAGGAGTAGATCAAGGAATCAAGGGTAATGCGTGATTCTGTTGATGATCCCAAGTAAAGTGTGCATTATCATGGTGATGATCCCAATGTTGCATGGTGACAAAACCAATGCAACATCTAGACTCAACTCAACTAGTCAAACCGAAGTGTCAACTGAAGAGAATATTATCGAGGCAAAATATTCTCCCCTAAAATATAAGAGACTGGATAATGACTAATTATGACTAATAAACAAGGAAAAACCTTAGGAAAAATAAATCCCAGGTGTGTGTGAAGTAACTCCAACAGGGACTTCATTTGTGGAGAGAGCCATTTGTCCAACCATTTATTTAGAATCTACCTTCCAGTGTTGAAATTGTGCTGAAGGTATTGGCTCTGATACCAATTGTTGAAACACACATTTACACTCAGAGGGGGGTGTGAATCAGTGTTTGAAACTTTTGACTACTTTTCACACTTTCATAGATTAACTGAATTAGCTGAATAAGATATATGCAACTCAATTAATTATCCATAACATGTGTAACAAAAACTGCATGAAATAGATAAAATAACTTTCTTTTCTTTATTTAACTTGAATGAATACAAATAAAATCAATCCTTTAATATCTTCAACTTCAACTGAATATGAGAGATCCAACTTTGTGATACAATACCCAACTTATAGTTCTCAGATCCAACTGAGAAATGAGGAATCCAACCCTCATAACAAGACCCAGCTTGTTGATCTCAAATCCAACTGAGATATAAGGAATCCAACCCTCATAACAAGTCTCAACCTGTAAACAAGCACCAACCTGATAGAGTGAACTTCTATTCAATCCATTATATATATATATATATATATATATATATATATATATATATATATATATATATATATATATATATATATATATATATATATATANTAGTATTTCAATAGGTATAGGATTGAACCATTGTGTCTTTTTGACATGAACCATTTTACCCTTTCATTTAAATGATAATATTAAACTTTAAATAATATCATTTTCCTTTTTATTCTTTATTCATAATGCTCATGTTTTAATTCTTCTTTAATCATGACTATGTATTGGTTCATTAGTCTATAGATCTCAGATTGTTGTGAATTTGAGTCTTAACCAATAGGCGCTCCCTTCAAGACAAAATTCATGTGAATGCGAGCTCGAAACCACGAGCTTATCCATTTCAAGCATTGTTCTATTAGTGCTTTCTTATTCTGCCCCTATTATTCTACATGGGACCGTATTCAAACGTCTGAGGGATTATTTACTTCTATCCCCTTTAGCTTCTTTACCTTATCACGTGACCGGTGATGGAACCAGGTTCTCCGATACTTTTGGCCTTTGCAGTCATTCTTCTACATGGGACCATATTCAAATGTTCGAGGGATTATTTACTTCTAGCCCCTTTATCTTCTTTACCTTATCACGTGACCAGTGTTGGAACCAGGTTCTCCGGTACTTCATCCTTCGGGACTTCTGACCTTTGCAGTCATTCAATCCTCCTAGAGTACATTTCGCTGAAGTGTGTATACTGTATTCACTAGTAGATTTGATGGTCAATATTTAATCTTTTGTTAGATGGAAGATCCTGAATTATCCAGAGGCTTCAAACAAATCGACAGTCAGGACTTGATCATGAGTTGAGATGAACGATTCTCGTTCACTCCAGGACTTCGAATATTTGTGGCTCCAAGAATATGGAGTAGAACAATTCCTCTGGATTTTTACCTACCGAATAATTCATAGAATGGTGGTGACCGCTTGCTGTCGGTTAACACCTCCGCTTACGTTATCCTTCCACTATGATTGATCAATGGTTGAGAACACTCTCGAAGTAGATCAACAGTTAGCATTACTTCGTGATTCATGCTTACTCTATCATTCCATTGTACTTGATCATAAGGTCATGAAATATTCCTTAGGATCTTAGATCAACGACCAAATTTTAATTCGTGACTTCAGCCTCTGACACTTCGGATATGTTAGCTGGTGGGAGAAGCTGGATATCCTTAGAGGATGTAGTCCTACACCGACATGGTCTGTTGACGTCACCTATGATGATGTGGACCTGTAGTGGGTCTGCCACATGTCACCCTGATTTGTGACTTTCAATGTGACGTCCCCAACCACCAACAGGGCGGTCAACACCACTACTCACACACTTCACTTAGCTCAACTAGCTCTGATACCAATTTGTGACACCCTGACCACCTAGGCCAGTGCATGTTACTCATAGAAATGCAAATTGTCATATGCATATAAATATAAACCTAAACAAACAACGTATTTTGTTCATACATAGATTAATGCAGAAATAATAGTAAAAGCATACATACAATACTTCACAGGTGAAACCCATAATATAATAACATATACAAGAAATATTCATCAATTATAACACATGTACATATACACAACATGTAATGATCATAGGAATAGATAATCATATTTCAATTGAGGTACACCAAATGTGTGCAGACCTTCCACAAACCTCCCAGCCTTAGACCACGCTGCTCATCATGCTCAACAGTGGGTCACCCCTGAGCTGGGACTAAGCTTCACCCAGGGCAAGGGAATCCTAGACTAGGTTGAGGTTATAGGAAGCTGCATAGTGCAACTGAAAGGATTCTCTCCAGGAGCCTTCTTATGCCCACTACTCATAGACTCTCATTCCCCACATTCATGTTCCACCTCGGGAATATGCACCTTCACTGTTCCACAGTCCATCAGCTTCTCTACTTCCCTTTTCAGGGTCTCGACAACAGGCCGGATCATGAATTCTCAGAGCTCCGTAGCTGGTGCTGGACTCTCTCTAGGAGAAAATCAATTCCCAACAAACTTTGTCACTTGGAGAGAGATTCTCATAGGCCTGACAACTTGCCTCTTCAACCACGGGCCCAACAACCCGCTTCTTCAACCACGGGCCTGACAACCCGCTTCTTCAACCGGCTTCCACTCAGTTTCCAGTGAGGTGAGGACAAAAGAAAAGATCAATATAACTCTAGGAATGGTAGCAACCAAAATTCGGTAAGGCACAACACGGTTTTGGCAAGTGCAAACATGTTGGGCTTCACAGGAAAACACAGATCAACTTCACATGTTACTGGTTTCAGAGATGCGATAAAGATCTAGAGGTCAACGACTGAGGCCAAACGAGTCAGGCGAGGGATGGAAGAATGGAAAGTGAACCCCCAACACGAGATGACTCTCCAGCTTTAACTGCATGTGCCTAGGTCGACACCTGTCTTCCTGGAGCTGCATGCACTCCATTTAGCATTCGTTCCCTTTTCCAGGAACTTAGGATAAAACATATCCTTCTAATCAACTTTTGGAATAATAATAAATTATTATTCTCTTGGACTTGAGCCCTTAGGCTTAGCCTCTCTTTCCAACCTCTCAACTCCCTCTCCCTTACCCAACCTAGTGGAAGCTTATTCCCCCATCACTCTTTCTTCGTGGTCGGTATACACGCAACGATGTTTTTATATTACTGATATGAATAGTTACATGTACAAAAAACAGGCTCTTGGCCTTTAACACCTAGGCTCTCCAGCCTAATAAAACATAATATTACCATATTCTAATTGCTCGGCTCACCAGCCTACAAAACATGTTTACAATTCATAAATACAACCGGGGCTCGTCCTTGGGGATATTACAACCCCCTCCCCTTATTTTTGCATTTTCCTCAGTGCAACTTATTTACACAACATCAACAAGGTTTTCAAAATATTCAAAAATACGCGGGTATTCTTCTCGCATAGCATCCTCATGCTCCCATGTCGCGTCCTCAGGACCTTACCAGGTCCAATGGACCTTTACAATCCCTATGGATGAATTCTGGAGTTGTTTTCTCTTCCTGTCCAATATGCACACTCGATGCACCTGCAAGACGTCTTCTTTCTCCACCTGAATCACATTCCAATCAATTACATGATTAGCATCAGGTATATGTTTCTTAAGTAATGAAATATGAAACACATTGTGTACATTCATGGATGCAGGCAATGCAAGCATATATGCAACTGGTCTAATACTTTCTAGGATTTCAAATGGCCCACAATATCTGACTGCCAACTTGGAATAGTTTCCCAGCTTCAGAGAACTTATGTTGGATTTCACTTTCAAGAAAACATGATCACCCACTTTAAACTCCCTGTGGTTCCTGTTCTTATCAACATAACTTTTCTGTCTGTCTTGGGCAACCTTCAAATTTTGCTTAATCTTTAGCATTTGTTCTTCCATTTCCTTGAGCAACTCTGGCCCAACCATTGCCCTATCAGCTGGGTTATCCTAGCTTATTGGGGTGTTTCACTTTCTGCCATAAAGTGCTTCAAACGAGCTCATCTTCAATGATGCTTGGTACCCATTGTTGTAGGCAAATTCTACCAAGTGTAGGTAGTCTTCCCATTTAGATGGTTTGTTCATCACATATATCCTTAGCATGTCCTCTATTACTTGGTTCACCCTCTCTGTTTTCCCATCAGACTGAGGATAATAAGATGTGCTGAAGTTCATATTCATTCTGAACCCTTTGAATAAGCCTTTCCAGAACTTTGAGGTGAATTTTGGGTCTCTGTCAGACACAATTGTCTTGGGAATACCGTGAAATCATGTTACTTCCTTCATATAGATATCAACAACATTAGCTTCCTTGTGAGTATTATTCAATGGAATAAAATGGGCAGCTTTCGTAAGCTTATCCACCACCACCATGATGGAATCATGCTGCTTATTTGTTCTAGGTAATCCTGTGATGAAATCCATTGTCACCATTTCCCACTTCCACTTAGGAACGGGAAATGGTTGTAGCAACCTAGCTGGGTGCCTATGCTCAACCTTGAGCTTTTTACACTCCATACATCTGGCGATGTATTTTTCAATTTCCTTCTTCATACCTAGCCAAAAGTAATGGCTCTTGACTACTGCCATTGTTTCTGATATTCAGGGTGCGCAGCATAAGGCACATTGTGCATTTCTTTCAAGATCATAATTATCAATTTCTAGGAATTAGGTACATAAATTATGTTTTTGTACAAGAGTGTTCCATCGGCTTCCAATTTATAATCTTCCACTTTTTGTAGCAGCTTACCTTGTTGTAGCTTTGCCACCAATTCCATGTACTGCAAATCAACATTTGTGGMTTCTGAAATTCTTCCTTTAATATTAGTTTGATACATGCTAATGGTCGTAGCATGTAGTTCATGCACTCTTCTACTGAATGCATCGGCCACTTTGTTATCCTTTCCTTTGATATGCTTGATATCAAACTCATAYTCACAAAGGAATTCCAACCACATACTCTGCCTAGCATTAAATTTTGGTTGATCAAACAAATACTTCAGACCGTTATGGTCTGTCCTAATCAATTCAAAACTCTTTCCCATGAGGTAATGCCTCCATTTCTTTAGAGCGTGCACTATGGCTGCCAACTCCAAATCATGAGTTTCATAGTTCTTTTCATGATCCTTCAGCTTCCTGGACTCATAACATATTACAAACCCATTCTGACTAAGGACTCCTCCCATCCCTTCTTTTCATGCGTCTGTACACACTACAAAATCTTCGTTCGGATCTGCAATCCTCAGGATTGGAGCATTGGTTAACAACTGCTTCAATTGCTAGAAGCTTCTCTCACATTCTTCTTTCCATTAAAATTTCTTCTCCTTCCCTTGCAAGGAAGTGATGGGGTGATCTATCCTTGAGAACACTGCAATGAACCTTATGTAATAGTAGCTAGACCCATAAAGGATTGGACTTCTCTCACACTTTGGCGCTGACCATTCTCCGATGGATTCTATCTTCTCATGATCCACGGTTATCCCATCCTTTGAAATGATATGCCCCAAGTAATGGATCTTCTTTTGATAAAATGAGCACTTGCTCAATTTTGCATACAATTGGTGCTCTCTCAGCACTTGAAACACCATCTTCATATGATGTTCACACTCTTCCTCCGACTTGGAATACACCAGGATGTCATCCAAAAAGACTATGACAAAATTGTCTAGATATTCTCTAAATATAACGTTCATTAGGCACATGAAAACAATGGGTGCATTTGATAACCCAAATGGCACCACTGTGAATTCATAATGACCATACCTTGTTCTGAAGGCAGTCTTACTGATGTATTCATCCTTTATCCTTACCTGGTGATACCCTGACCTGAGATCTATTTTTGAAAATATCTTGGCATCCTTCAACTCATCAAAGAGATCATCGATCCTTGGAAAAGGATACTTGTTCTTAATAGTCACTTTGTTCAACTGCCTGAAATCGATGCACAATCTCAATGTCCCATCTTTCTTTTTCACAAACAAGACCAGGGCACCCCAAGGTGACACACTTGGGAATATATACCCCTTCTTCATAAGTTATTCAAGATGCAATTCCAGTTCTTTCAGCTCTGGTTTAATCATTCTGTAAGGAGTTTTTGACACTGGAGATGCTCCAGGCATAAGGTTTATAGAGAAATCAATATCTCTCTTCAGGGGTAGTCCGGGTACCTCTTGGAATACATCTTCAAAATCCTTTAATACTGCATGGTATTCAAGATTTGTCACCTTGTCCTTAGGTGCTTCTTCTATATGGGCTGCAAATATTTGGTAGCCCTTCCTGTAACACTTCTTCAACTGCGTTGTTGATATTTCTCTGACAATAAATTCCCTTGGGATTCCTTGCACTCTCCTTACGTTTCCTTCCTCATCCAAGCAAGTAAATGCCTTGTTACAATAGTCCAAGAGGGCATGGTGTTGGTCTAACCAATCCATCCCAATTAGACATTCATAGGAACCTGAAGGTAGGATGTTCAATTCAACCCTTGTGCTCAGTCCATTCATGTCCACTGGACATGACTTAACCAACTCAACAACCTTTCTCTTGGCTCCTGTAGCCAGCTGCACTAACCAAGATTTTCCACGCTTTCTTATTAGCAAATGAAAACTTTCCACCATTCTAGGATCTATATAACTATGACTAGCTCCTGAATCAATTAAAATAGTAATGGTTTGGTTGTTGATCATACCTTCAACTTCAATCATGTGTGATTGAAATTTATCTTTCTTTTTGTCAAGGGTCGCATACATCCTTGGTATTCTATTGCCCATGTCCTCCACTATTTCTACTTGCTGAACATTCCGTACAACTCTCACTTTTCCATTTTTGCAGGGACAATCTTTGTACTTATGGTTTCCCTGACAACCCCAACATTGAATGGGAATCTACCTTGGCCTTTGTTCCCCTACTTCATCCATTCTCTACTCTCTAAAATATGGTTTTCCTTGAGGATTGTTTCTGAAAAAGGGAGGTTTGTTTCCGTTCTGCCTCTGCTCTTTCTGGAACTTCTTCTTTTCATCCCAAGCCTTCTGGAAACTGGGCTTTACTCTTTGTTTCTCATATAAGCATTTTTCTCTCCTTATAGTTTCTTCCATAGTTCTAGGATCATCATACTGGATATTTTCACCGATGGAAGGTGGCAGTCCATTCAGATACCTTTGAATTTTGGTAGTCTCATCTTTGATGAAAGGAACATACTTCAGCAATTCCAAAAACCTTCGCTCATATTCATCAATGGACATACTACCCAGCTTGAGTTCAAAGAACTCTTTCATCTTTCTGTCATAGTATCTCTTAGTTAAGTATTTCTTTTCGAAATACTTCTTGAATTCCTTCCAAGTAACATTTTTCTCTTTAATGTGCTGCACCTGCACAAGTTGATCCCACCACATGGATGCCTTTCCTTTCAGTTGATACATTGCAATTCTTCTTTCTACATGAGAGGAATAATTCTTCAGTTGGAAATATTTCCTCATGCCAAGAAGCCATGTCTCGACATCTTCCTCCTTCTTGTGCTCTCCATCAAACATAGGAGGTTTAATATTGTTCATTTCACCCTTCATTTTATCCACTCTAGATCTCTTATTATTTATGATAGGAGATGTGCTTGAACTACTGTGTTCCCTCCTCTTGAAGTTCCCTTGGGAGTTATGATGGTGTCTTCCAACACTCCTTGATTTCCTCTTTTCATTAGAAGATATGTGACTTCCTGATTTACTGGAGTCACTCTCCTTATCCAATTTCTTTTCTATCCTTTCCAGGCTCTATATCAACCTTATGTTGAATTCTCTCCATTGTTCCCTGGCTTTCATGAGATTTATGTTATATGCTCGATGAGTTTGGACATTTATGCAATCTTTTAATGTTTTTCATCATGTTTCCTTCCTTATATATCTCTTCTCCATGCCCATTGGAGCTTGATCCTTCAACTCCCAAATGGACATCCACTCCTTTATCTTCATTCTATGAAATGGAAGCATTACGTGCCTCCATTTCTCTGCACTAAACGACAAATCAATCCGGTTCTGACAATCACTAAACTCTAAAAACACAATTTGCAGTCAATCAAAATTTTTCATTCCATCAGTCCTTAACAAATTCCATGGTAATCATAAACCAATATGATTTAAGAAAACTTTCAGATTCTATTTTCTTTCTGAGCTCTTCTCTGCAATGATTTTTCGGGCACTAGCCCCTTTTTCTTAGCCCCTACCCAACCCATGTGAGCATGGGCTATGGACAAGCACTAGATCGATAGGCGCTTATTCAAGACTTCAGGCCTCCGACTTCAGAAGTTTTCAAAGCACATTCCAACAAATCTCTCGGAGTTTTGGATTACCGAACTCGTGAAGTAGGGTGGATCAATAGTCCACATGTACCCAACATCCAATGGTTGACACTCACTATGGAACCTCAGGCATCTGAGTTCTAGGACTTCGGAGCTCCGGGACTTCAGAGAATTTCACATCCGCACGCCCCCTAAACCCTAAATTGTTAAACTCCAAACACTTCCATGTCACCTTTGGTGACGTAATTATGTCATGTCACTTTGGCGTTATGAAACTTAGGAAGGTTCTTCCTGTTGTTCTTTACGAACCATCCTTCCAGAGTGTCAAGTCTCCAGACTTCACAACTGGCGGCATGCGTCCACTGGGACCCACGGATTCTGTGCTTGAACTAAGATACCAAATAATCACATCACTTAACGCATTTCAAATTGTCGGGGCATGCATCTGTGGTTTGGAGTAACCTTCTTTTCATCCCGCAATTCCTCTGATGTTGACACATAAACCCTTGGTGAAACCTTGGTTTGGATTGTGGGACCGCCTTGGAAAATTAACTCTCATGCAACTTGGGTCCCTGCAATGCCTCTTGGCTGTCGATCTTGATGTATCGTGATCAACGCCAGTGTGGTTCTGTTGACCTTTAACTATGTTATGTAACCTCAGGGCCCACATAGTACAACTGACAACATTCCAGGTGGGGGCACATGGCAGGTATAGGAGAGGTACACGTCACCTCTGGGTGACATCATCATGACTCACCATTTCGGCTCTTCGGGGCTTCAGAGCTTTGGGATTCAGAAGTTCTCGCCTCAACACACACTACTTCTCTCGAATGCTAAAATTCTGAACAAGCCAATCTGTTGACACGTGTCCCTCTGGATAGATGGTATGGATTAATTTGTACTTCAGAGCTTCGAGAGTTCTCTATCCTTCATACCGCACCATAAATTCCTCTCTTAGCTTGATCCAATGGTCGAGTTCTTCTCCCAGATCTACGGTGTATATCTACTTTGAGGACTTCAGGCTTCGGGAGTTTCAACCTATCCACACTTGTTTTCTCTCGAAGTGATTTCACCTGAATTCAATGGATTTTCATTAGATATCCTCTCTCTCATATAGAAGACACAGATGAACTCCGTTAATCCAAGGATTTCCAAAGGAACTCACGGCTAACCGCCTCGCAACTTTTCCAGATCTGTCGGTTGGGAATTGTCTTCCTTCTCCTGAACAGATTCTATGACCCGCATTACTCTGTGGCCCAATACCATGTCTGTCATGGTTTTATAATACCACTACACCTCCTGAGCTTCATAACATGGCCAAGGTAACCTCTTGGCACTCAGGAATGTTCTGAGGTTCGAAATCGGTTCCTCTTGACATAATTGCCACCTGAAACCTTGGTTCCAATGACCACTTATCTGGCCCATCTAGACTCAGTTCTTGAACATTGGCTCTGATACCAATTTGTGATGTCCTCAGCCACCAACAAGCCGATCAACGCCACTACTCACCCACTTCACTTAGCTCAAATAGATTTGATACCAATTTGTGACACCCCGACCACCCAGGTCGGTGCATGCTACTCATAGAAATGAAAATTGTAATATGCATATAAATATAAACTTAAATAGACAATGTATTCTATTAATACATATATTAATGTGGAAATAACAGTAAAAGCATACATACAGTACTTCATAGGTGAAACCCATAATATAACAACATATACAGGCAATATTCATCAATTATAACACATGTACATATACACAACATGTAGTGATCATAGGAATAGATAATTGTCAGGCTGCTAAATTGAAGCTTTTAGTGTCCTGAATCACTAAATTGTCAAACCAGGGTTGGTATACTTCGAGCTGATACACAGTATGTGCAGGCAAGCGTCTAGTCTTTATTTGAATGCTATCCTAAAAATGAAACATGCACCTATTCTGAAAACTTGAATTCTGAT
>ML808059.1:279653-295448 GCA_009831015.1 Picea engelmannii
ATTTGGAATTTTGAGCATTTTAAAGCACATTTTTGAGCACTTTGAGAAAATAATACAAATGATCCATTGGAAGCTGGACCAGGAGATGTAGCCCAAGAGAGGGGTGAACTCCTTTATCATTTGTTGTGTTATGTGTTTTCTGTCCACTGATTATGCTACTGTTTATATGCATCTTGAATGAGTAAATCCTATTTAAGTTGTGTTGCAAAGTTGATCCATTTGCATTTTAACACATAAATTTTACTTGCAAATATTTTCAAGAATACAAGTCTTCTTCATTTTTAGATCACCTTCTCAGTATCAACATTCTCTAGCCTCACTGCATATAATGTAGCTAAGGGTGATATTGTTTCAAATTTTTCTTCAATAGGATGCTCCAACTGATGGAAGTTGGGCTACTCACATCATTTTATTTTCATTTGGGTATGATCCTTATGGTAGTCAGGTTCAAAGATAGAACTGTCAAATAATTTTGTTGTGCTTCGGTAAGTATTGCAGACAAGCAGATTCGATGCAGGGTTCAGGATCTAGTTCAAAATAGTCAAGCTTAATGCTTAGTGCTCTTTTTTTAGTAGAAAGTTATTCTCTATTCACCCAGAAACTTTGACTCATGTTATGGTATATCTTATGTTGACCATGGGATGATTATTCTTGATTTATTTCTGCATTTCAAAGTTTATCATAGTGTCCACTAATGTCACTGCAAAGTCTCGATCATGTGTTATGCTGATGAATTTGGAAGTTCTCTCCTTTTAGTAGAAAGATGTAATTTGCAATGTGGGTCTTTAGTGATTAGTTGCAGAAGAGATCCAAGAATTTATATAAAAGAAAACTATATTCAATCATATATATGTATCTTCTTAACTTATTAACTAACATTATTTACATATCATTAATGTGAATTTCATTGATGCGAGGTCTTTGTTAGGTAACATATCAAATTTTATGAAATATATATTGTGGGAAAATTTTGATCTTGATAGCTAAGGCTAAGGATCTTGGAAATTGAGGGTTATACATTGTAAATATAATTCTGCTTGTAATGTAACTATTGTGCATGTTGTTGCAGGAAGATTCTTGATGAGTACTTGAATCGAAAGGTATTGAAAACGACTGAAAGATTTAATTAAATTAGAAATGTGAAATCCATGTTCATCTCATTCGTTGTCTCCATTTTGTGATGTTCTTACTCATACCTTATTTTTGATCAATCGCATGGGGCAAGTATGGAAATAAAAATAACCAATTCCTCCACAACTACTCTAATACCATATTTTAATTTGATTAAAAAAAAGTTTTTACATTTCTTTAAACTCACCATTACCACATGACTACAAACACATGCTCCCAATGTCATCCATATAATAGATTGATTTTTCTAGCTCAGCATACATATTTTGTCATTTCAAACATTCCGAGAACACAATAAATATCAAGAATTTGTACTTCATGATGTTAAACCTGGTCAAAAGAAGACTAAGATGTCAATGGGAATAATAAAACAACGTTTGTCATCTTCAATCATTCTAAACTTAATGAAAGGTGTTTTGAAGTGATTAAAGATCAATATTTAAGATAAATTTATTTAATATGTACATCGAAACTATCCATCGTGCTTGGCATTCAAAACCGATTTAGCTTGCCACTTGTCATATTTGTTCCTGCATGGATAGCGTGTGGAGGCATACACAACCTCTCTTCTCAAGGACTAGACCATGGAATAACTTCCACTAAACCCTTAAGTTCAGAAGAGAGCCAATTTCAATTCCTATGACTAAGCCTCAAAGCTCAGAAGAGAGCCAAGTTCAATTCCTAGGTAGTGTTTTTTCTCCTTTCTTCCCTCTAGAAAAATTCATCCTCCCTTACAATTACAATATAGAGATCCCCCATTCGAGAAATGGAATTAATCCAAATCCCAGTATTTCCATCGCCATGCTATAGAGGAGTCCATGTATTCCCCACGTACTCCATAATTCCATCGTTGTTATCAAACACAATGTCCTGAAAAATGAAAAACTAATCAATAAAATCCACCATGGTCATGAAGAGTGGGTGGTTGAAATAATAGACAGGGATCAAAAACCACGTATGTTCCTCTTGAGCTTCCTCGATGTACACCACCAAGAATCCCTTCAGAACATCTTTGGGAGGTTACCCACTTTTCTTGACATTTTCCTCCACAAAACTTACACAACGACATGATAAGTGGCGGCCAATATGCCTTTTTGTACGAGAAAGAATATTAGAGAAAATGCCATAGGTATTAATGTGGCCTGTATGTAGACACTGATCCTCATCCTGCTCACTCAAATTTGGATGCACTATCGGCGTGTTTGCACAAAGAGGAGTATCCTGGCTAAGTGAATGGTTGTGAGAAGTATTGCTCCCATGAATTTGATTATTTGGCGTATAATGTGATCTCGAGCCCTTGCACAACACAAATTCTCTCGAGATATTTATAAACTTGCGATGTCAGAAACATCGATTGGTTCTGTGGTCTGCTTGATGAATATGCATACAATGTTAGCCAATAAGTGAAGTTCTTCAAGAGACAATGCCACTGCAACTGCATATTCAACTACTGCAATAGAAAATGGTTTCGTGGGCTATTCCAAAACGTCGCTGCAACAATAAAATAGGATTTGAAGCCTGGTACGTATTACCTTTATTTTTCTTATTTTTTGATCTAGGTGGATATCGGTGGCCACCCACCTTTTTCGACTGGCTCAAAACAATTTTTTGGCAATTTTGGCAATTTACTATTTTTAGCAGTTTTTAACTTTCGGGGCCATTTTGAGGGTCTAAATGAATATTTTTCAGGATAGAGATTATAAACAATAGCCTAATGCATGATTGATCCCCCAAAATGAATCTCATCGACGATACCTTTCCAACGAGCTATCATACACCTAAAACGAAGATTGTATGCAAAAGTTACGACCCCGGGAAGTTGATGTACTAACTTACCCAAACGGGGCCCACATGACTTTTGGCGCTTCATCTCCTAGGGTTAGGTTTTTTGATTTCTACGGTTTTTGGAATTCCTTTTTATTGTAAAAAGGCCTTCAGAGCCTCATTGTAATCATCTTCTTGCGAATGCGAGTAGCTGTCACATCTCTTCTTGGAGATAAGTTGCCACCATTCTAGTGAGTCTTTTACTCTGTATTTTTACAGTCTCTGTACATTTCTTTCATTAATAGAAATCATGTATTACTGTATATATGTGTTTATGGTTGCATCTTTGATACATTTCTGTTATATTATTGAATATCTGTGATATCTCTATGCATTTCTTTATTATATCTCCTCTCTCATTTCGTGCTGAAAATAATCCAGATCATTGTTCTTGGTAGGAAAATAATGAAGCAATAAAATAAATTTCCAATGAAATGGACAGAGATATTTTAGCGACTTACTTACCAGATGGATATGCTAACCCAAGTTTGCAAATGGGCTGTCTGTTTCCATTTCAAATACTTTTCCTTATATCCTTTCATCTTTGACATGAATTCTGTAACAAGGGTCGAAGTTCGCTACAATAACTCGTGGAAATCATTAAGGGATTGTATTTGCATCATGTTAAATCTTGACCAGTACATTAATGCAAGTATGTATCAGTGTACAATGGCTTTGATAGTACAATTTTCCTAAATCTGACTTGAGTTGAAGTAATGAAGGCTATATAAATGCTCAGGGGATACCACATAGAAATCCACAACACCTGAACAGGCTCTCAGTGAGACACACTATTGAATTGAAATAGTGGCAACAAACTCCGCAGATTGTGAACGTGGCTTGCATTGTGGCAGGGAATTCTCCCTCGGTCTTCGACTCCTGTAGGTCCCCTTTATTTCCGACAAGGGCCCTTCGTCTTTGTTCAAGAGGAAATGCCCGCAGAGGTTGGATGTTCCGCTCCAATCATCAGGCATGAATGCACCGTGCATGGTCGTGGAGAAGCTGATGGAGTTCAATGTGGAGGGTTTTCATTATGCAACTTCATGAAAAAAGGGTAGGCGAGAATTCATGGAGGATACCCACAAGGCCATTGCCAATGTTATTGGCCATTCCAAACATGCCTTCTTTGGCATCTTTGATGGTCATAGTGGTAGGAAAGCGATGAAGAGAAAGGGAAAACTCTTTGGATTTCAAGGTGGGGCAGTGAGGACATGCATCGACAATGATTAGTGTAGGGACTGCTAGATTCTTGTGCTACCAAGAACCTGCATGCTTGCATGTCAGTGCATGTCAATTTTTCTATTTATTTATTTTCAATTTATTTTATAAATCTGACAAATAATAAAAATATATTAAACATACCATAGGAAATTATGTCTTATTACAATGCATTGGCCAATCAAAAGTTAAAACTTAGAAATTCAAAAATTCCAAAAATATATTTTATTTGTTTAAAAAATAAATTTTAGAAATATTTTGAAAATAAGTTAAGTAATTGGTTGTGAAATATTTTAGGGAACTCCAAAATACACCAACTAATAAATCAAAATGAACGGGTTAATAGGCAATCAACCATGGTTTACTGCCAAGAGAAATATATAGTTCCCCCCTTGGTTGAAGGCAAGGACTAATAATTATTGAAAAACAACTCATTTTAGACACATAACAACAATCATAGTTGTCTTCTCAACCTTAGAGTCCTACTATTATAAGGTATAATTATGTGTTATATAACATAGCAAATTACTTGGCTAGGATTAAGGAAAATATAAACCTATTGGATGTGTTGTGTTATCACAAACAACAAGATAATATAAACGAACACCTCAAGATTGATGCTTTCCAAACAACAAATAGGAAAACAGCACAACCTTTTGGTCACTAATATAACTACTTTGGAAGAATAAAATGGTGTAGATGTGGAAATTTCATATAAAATTCAAGCTAAACACCCACTCTTTTATGTGTCTATGAAAACAATAGGAAAACAACCCATTCATGACTAGTTGAAGGTGGTTCCCAACCAAATATCATGTCAAAGGTTACCATGGAATAGTCAAGTCTATATTGTATGAACAAAACAAAGAATATGATGAATTTTAAAAAAATTTGCAACCAAGTTTTTGTCAATTCAAAGATTTAACTATAGTAATGAATTTTCACCCTAATATCCACACCACCTGTTAGTTTCAAGTAGTTAACATGGATGTAGGAAAATAATCCATCATTTTAGGAAAATAATGGTAGTAATTGATAGGAGGTTACCTCAATCTAGATGGTTCCCACATCATAGTGCATCGATACCTAAAGAAAATTATCATTCTTAGAGAATGTAGATTCACACCTTATGTTGAAATTTTACCATAATCTAATGTCAATTTTGTAGAAACTAGCCTTGATACCTCTTCCATTTTCAAGGAAGAGGAGGATGTATTAGTTATCCAACCTAGTGATGATGAAGATGATCAAATATGGCACATGTAGTTTGACGGTTCCTGTTTTAGTGAAGGTTGTGGTGTTGCATAGTACAATACTCTCCCTTAGAAATATTTTTTCGATAAATAGGGTATATCCACACAAGTTGAACACCTTAAGGGAGACCACAAACACAAATATATAAACAATTAGTGTACTAGTGTATTATGTGGTTAAAAACCTCAAAGAGGGAAAAATCAATAGTCCTAGACAACACAACTACTTGAGGAACTATATTAATGAAAAAGACAATAGTTTAAATAAGAACCTATCACAATTGATAATCAACAAATGACCTTCCATGCTCTTTAAATATAGATCATGGACCAATTGAAGTTTAAGCCACATATCAAGTGCCATTAGTATTAAAGAGAAAATGAACTGTCATATCACTTTATATCTAGAACATAATCATGAATGTTGGATTAGCTAATTACAAAATCACACTAAAGAAAAACACTTAACCTAAAGACACAATAGACCAAGTTGATCTTAACAAACTCCTTAGTGTCTAAATATCCTAACCTCCCTCCTTAAGAAAAATTTGGGATAATATTGAAGGATTTACAAATTTGAAACAATAGGAGAAGGGACGGTGCATTATATCATATCCCTCCTTAATGATAACTGTCTGAAATCCTAACATAGATTGAAGCATGGAAAATTTCACTTTTGTAAGAGTATTTGTGAAAATGTTTGCAACTTGATCATATGTATGACAATAGAGCACTTCGAGAATGTTGTTGGGTATGTGTTATATTATTTGGACGAGTAGGAGTGTTTGCATTGCATCGGGTGCACAGGGGGGTTTGAGGGGGGGGTGTAGGGGGCAATGCCCCCAAGAATTTTATTTTGCCTCAGGAAACGTGTTACATTTTTTCCTTGGTTTTCATGTTGCCTCGATTTTCATGTCAAATGTTGGGAGATTTTTTGGCACATGGTTTTTTTTCCGATGGTTTTCTATTTCTGGTTAAAGAATTAGGGTTGTTGACTAATACAAGTCATTGGGTTAGGGTTTTGGATGTCGTTGGATCCTATATGTATATTGTATTGTACACAATGTATCATTATGAATGAATATAGAATATGTTTGTTTTCCCGGTTTGGATTTCCAAGGGAAAAATCTCTGTGTAATGTTTGTATTTTCCATTGTAATTTTTATGTTCTTTTACTGAAAATCTGTTTGCAGTAAATATTGTACAAGGTTAAAATCTATAGTTGGTATCATAGATTTGTTGGCTTAAGGGGGAAACCTTTGTGGTCAAGGGTTTGGATTGGGACTGTGATAATCCTTGTTACAATGGGAGATATTTGGTATTGATTTTTCAGTTGAAAATATATGGCGAGCAATTCGAAAATGGAGATCGAGAAGTTTAATGGGAAAAGTTTTGAGTTGTGGAAGCTCAAGACGGAAGATTTGTTGGTGGAAAAAGATCAATGCATCATAATAGATCCAAGTAATGCACTTACAGGAACTTCAACAGATGACTGGAAAAATTTGGATTGGAAGTAGAAGAGCACAATTCGACTACGTCTCTCAGATTCAGTACTACTCAATGTGTCAGAGGAAGCTATAGCCAAGGATTTATGGGATAAGTTGGGGAAGTTGTATCAGTCTAATTCCCTAATAAATAAACTATTTCTGAGAAAGAAGTTGTATAACATGAGGATGAGATATGGAGACTCGGTGACAGAGAATTTGAACATCTTCAATACTGTGGTAAGTCAATTAGTATCTGTTGAGATTAAAATTTCAGATGAAGATAAGTATATTAGTTTACTGTGTTCTTTACCAGACTCGTGGGATAGTCTGGTTGTGGCCATGGGTAGTAATACAATTGTCTTGAATTTTGATGAAGTTGTATCATCCTTCTTGTCAGAGGAGATGAGACAGAAGAATATGGAAGGACAGAGCACAGATGCATTATTTGCAAGAGGACACTCCCAGAAAAGAAATAGATCTAAGTTCTTAAGTGGGAGATCTAACTCTAAGGGTAGATCTAAATCTCCTAGAAAGTTTGTAAAGGTATGTTGGAGATGTGGAAAAGAAGGGCACTACAAGAAGCAATGTAGATCCAAAGTTGAGAAAAAGAAGGGATCTAAAGAATCTCCTTCTACAGAAGAAAATACCTCCAAGGAAGAAGGAGGGGATGTGTACTTGGCTTATTCAAGAACACATGCAGATCATGAGGCATGGTTGGTTGACTCATGTGCATCTTTTCATATGACTCCCCACAATGAGTGGTTCTATGAATATGAAAAGTATGATGGAGGTAATGTTTTCCTAGGTGATGATTCGACAACTAGAATCATAGGATGAGAAAAAGTCAAGTTGAGGCTCATAGATGGAAGGATTAGAACATTTCCTGGTGTTCTGCACATCCTAGGTTTGGCCATAAATTTGATTTCTATAAGCAAAATGGACGATGCAAGGGTAAAAACAATATTTGAAAAGGAAACCTGCAGGATGGTTCGAGGAGCAATGGTGTTGTTTAAGGGAGTTCGGTTTTGAAATCTATATAAGATGCAAGGAAACACTATTAGTGATGGCTTTTATAGTTCCATTATTCCTGATATTGGAGTTGAAGAAGAAATAAATCCTACAGTCTCTGGAGAAAAGGTTATGTTGTGACATCAAAGACTAGGGCATATCGGAGAGAAGGGTCTTCGACTACTACACGGTAAAGGTATGGTTGAAGGTATGTCTGACTTCTCTCTAGATTTTTATTTCTGTGAACATTGTGTATACGGGAAGTAAAATCGGTTAATATTCCCCTCTAGTGCATTGAGGGCATAAAGAATTTTACAGCTAGTTCATAGTGATGTTTTTGGACCTGTATCGGTCCCATCATTGGGAAAATCTGTGTACTATGTCTCATTTATAGATGACTTCTCAAGGAATACTTGGATATATTTCCTCAGGAAGAAATCTGAAGTCTTTGGCAAGTTTAAAGAGTTTAAGGCTCTTGTTGAGAATCAAATAGAGAAAATAATTAAGGTGTTGAGGATAGATAACGACAAAGAGTTCTGCGGAAAAGAATTTGAAGAATTCTGTAAGAAGTGTGGTATAGCAAGGCAAGGTATAGAATACTAACCCATATACACCTCAAAATAATGGAGTTGTAGAAAGGATGAACATGACGCTGATGGAAAAAGCAACGTGCATCCTCAGTGGTGTCGGGTTAGGGAAAGAATTCTGGGCAAAGGCAGTGGGTACTGCATGTTACCTGGTCAACAGATCACCCTCATCAACATTGGATGACAAGACTCCACAAGAGTTATGGACTGGTAAGAAACCTTCTCTCACACATCTCATGGTATTTGGCTGTGATGCATATGTTCATGTTCCAAAGGAAAACATGAGTAATCTAGATAAGAAGGCTGAAAAGTGTATGTTTATTGGATATAAATATGGTCTCAAAGGTTATAATCTTTGGAACCCAGAAACTAAGAAGGTAGTGTATAGCCGAGATGTGGTATTTAGAGAAATGAAGGATGTTGTTAAACAGGAAGTCCTACCAAGTAAGGAAGAACCAAAGAAAATARAGTTTGATTTAAAGGATGATGAATCAGAATCTACAGAAGAACATGAATCAGAAGAAGAAGATCATCATAATACATTATTGAGGAGATCTATTCGAGAAAGAAGTCTACCGAAAATGTATACTCCATCTGATTTTMGTTCAAATTCTTCTTTGTCTATTACTGATGATGATCCTAGAACTGTCAGGGAGGCAGTGGATTCAGAGGACGAAAATCTCTGGAAAAAGACCATGGACGAAGAAATGGAAACCTTGGATAAGAATGAGGCTTGGGATCTAGTGGAGTTTCCAACTGGAAGAAAGCCCATTGGCAACAAATGGGTATTTAAAAAGAAGCTGAATGCAGAAGGAAAAGTGGAGAAATACAAAGTTTGGTTAGTAGCAAAGGGTTATTCCCAGGTTGAGGGAATTGATTTTGGTGAGATTTTTTCTCCTATTGCCAAGTTAACCTCTATAATATTTATGTTATTTGTTGTCGTTGCATTTGATTTTGAAGTAGAACAGATGGATGTAAAGACAACATTCCTACATGGGGATCTGGAAGAAGAAATATATATGAAGCAACCAGAAGGTTATGATGTGAAGGGAAAGAAGGAGCTGGTATGCAAGCTGAAAAAGTCCTTGTACGGTTTAAAACAATCACCAAGGATGTGGTATCAAAAATTTGATACTTATATGTTGGGACTTGGTTTCAAAAGAAGCAAAGATTATCATTTTGTATATTTTAAATTAATTGGTGATAATTTGATTTATTTGGTCTTGTATGTGGATGACATGTTGTTGATAGGAAACAACATGGAGATTATCCAGGATGTGAAAACTCAGTTGTCCTCTAAATTTGACATGAAAGATCTCGGTGCTTCAAATTTCATTTTGGGCATGGAAATTAAAAGAGTTTAGAAAAAGAGGAAAATATGGTTAAATCAGAGAAAATATGTCGAGACAATATTGCAGAGGTTTAATATGCAGAAATGTAAACCAGTCAAGGTTCATATTCCCGTTCATGTAAAGTTATCTGCGGATCAGTGTCCCAAGACACATTAAGAGGATGAGGACATGTCTTGTGTTCCATATGTGAGTGCAATTGGTAGTTTGATGTATGCAATGGTCTGTACTAGACTGGACATTGCACATGCAGTGGGAGTTTTGAGAAGGTATATGTCAAAACCAAGGAAGGAGAATTGAACAACAGTAAAAAGGGTTTTCAGGTATTTGCATGGCATTGCTAGCTATGGATTGTGTTACCAAGGAAGACCGAGATTGGAAATATTGGTGGATATACATGGATTTGTGGATGCAGACTAGGCTGGAGATTTAGATCGTAGGATATCTACAAGTGGGTATGTGTTTAACCTGTTTGGAGGAGCAATAAGTTGGATGAGAAAAAGACAGGTTGTAGTGGCACTTTCAACTACAGAAGCTGAATACATGGAAGACACTCATGCAAGTAAGGAAGCAATATTGTTACATAGATTGTGTTCAGGTATTGAGTTGGTAAAACAAGCTATAAGGATAGACTGTGATAATCATAGTGCAATGTTTTTGGCGAAGAACCTAGCTTATCATTCAAAGCCAAAGCATATTGATATTCAATATAACTTTGCGAGAGACAAGGTTGAAGAAAAGAAAGTATTGCTGATGAAGGTGGACACTTTGTAGAATGTTTCAGATTCATTAACAAAATTTGTGAGCATTGAGAAGTTCTCTTGGTGTAGACGATCCATGGGCATTGTTGCCCTAGATTGTTGACTATGTAACCTTGTAACCCCCTGTAAGGAAAGAAAACAACAAGTGGGAGAATGTTGGGTATGTGTTATATTCTTTGGATGAGTGGTAGTGTCTTCGTTGCGTCGGGCGCACAGGGGGTTTGAGGGGGGTCCAGGGGTAGTGCCCCCAAGAATTTTTTTTTTGCCTCAGGAAACGTGCCGTATTTTTTCTTCATTTTTCATATTGCCTCAATTTTCATGTCAATTGTTGGGAGGTTTTTCGGCACATGGGTTTTTTTCCGATGGTTTTCTATTTCCGGTTAAGGAATTAGGGTTGTTGACTAATCCAGGTCATTGGGTTAGGGTTTTGGATGTCGCTGGCTCCTATATGTATATTGTATTGTAAACAATGTATTGCTATGAATGAATATAGAATATGATCGTTTTCCTGGTTTGGGTTTGTAGGGGGAAAATCTCCATGTAATGTTTATATTTGCCACTGTATTTTTTTTGTTCTTTTACTGAAAATTTGTTTGTAGTAAATATTGTACAAGGTTAAAATCTACAAATGTGATATTGGAGAAGCTTTATGATGAACTACATATGTAGCTAAATGTGTTTTCTATATTGATGTAGAACTAGATCTTTGGAAAAATCAATGGCACTATGATTATCACAATAGAGTGTGGTCATATGTTGCTACTAGAATCCAAACTCTGAAAGGATATATCGAAGCCAAATAAATTCTTGAATTGCATTAATTATGGCTTGATACTTTGCTTTTGCTAAATAAAGAGAAAGGGAACACTGCTTCTTGCAAGCCCAAGTGACATGTCCAAAACCAAGTATGAAAAAATAACATGAATTAGATTTCCTATCACTAAAGTCATCATCCCAATCAAAATTTGTGAAACCAACCAACAAAGGATTCTCCCTTGAATTATAATGTATTCCAAACTAAATTGTACCCTAGAAATACCAAAGTATGCTCTTTCCTACTTTCCAAAGGCTCTTAAGGGTTGTTTTCATATACTGGGAAACAAAACCAATAGCAAAGGAAATATTAAGATGAGTATGAGAATACAAAATGATACCAACTAACTAATGGTACAAAGTGGCATTTACTTTGGGTGTAGTATAAGTGGAGCAAGTTTGAATCCAAACTAGAAGGGAGATGGGGCTAGTTTACAATATTCTGATTTTAAAGTAATGAAGAAGGTCACATGAATACTTACATAGAGAAAGGAAAATGTCTTCCTTGGTTTGCAAGACTTGGAGGAAAAGAAAGTAATGCAAATGTTCTAAGTTTGTCATTTCAAATTTCTTCTTAAGTATGGATTTCACAGAGGTTAAAATTTTGGCATCACTACCAATGAGTATAAGATCACCAACATAAAGAGCAGGTATTATGAGATGATTGTCCATTTTTTTGGTATATAAATTCAAGTTAGAATGACATATAGATAAGTTGGTGTAAAAAACAAATCTATCCTTTTTATCAAACCAAGCTCAAGGAGCTTTCTCTTAAGGTGGAAAACAAGACTAGAGTCATCCTAATTATTGATAGGAAGTTATTCCATGTAATTTTCTTCCATATTATTCCATGTAAATTTTTGTGGGTTAGGTTTTATTTTTTTGCAGTGGTAAGCATAAGACATTTTCCCCTTTGGATTATTCCCCTATGAGTATTTAGACTCATGGGGCTCATTTGAGAAAATGAAAACTTTTGTATTAACTCCTCCACTCTATTGAATTTTTTTTTTTTTGGGTCATTGGGCCTACTTTTTTTTGTGTGTGTGACTCTATGGGCATGTTATTTTGTAGGGGCCTTTAGGCCCTACACTTTTATATTTTTATTTGATATTTTAGCATCAATTTTTATACTTTCCAAGGGGAAAGACCCTACACTTTTTATATTTTTAGTTGATATTTTAGTATCAAATTTTATACTTTCCAAGAGGACATAGTAATCACTCATAGGGTTTATGGATATAAATATTTTTTCTTAGAATCCAAGGGCTGGTGAAATATCTCTTTATATATTGATATGTAAACATTTACAAAGAATTTTACTTGAATGAATAGAACAAACATGACTTTTTCTTATGGGGAAAATAAATAAATGGAAAAAAAAAGGAACTTGAGAAAATATTAAAAAAATAATATCAAAATCATAAAAATAAATTTCCTTCAAAGCATGCCACTAAATGGTCACTAAATTCTCACATAGTACTATTAGTGAAAAAAGAAGAAACCTTGCAAATTCTTTGCAGTTGACACTATTTTTTAGGTAAAAAATGCAATAACATACATTGAAAAATTAGACACACACAAACTTAGTTATTTCTAACATAATTATCTACTTGAAAAAAACTATTACCTCATAATAATAATCATAGACTTAAAAACCCTTAATTTTTCTAAAAAAAAATTAAATCAGCCTTCAAAAAGAAAAGTGGTACTACAAGTATCACCCTTTTGGGGGGGCTAAAATTATAATATTTTGAAACAATAACCCTAAATCCATTAATTTTTTTTATAAAAACCTTGATGTCAATATTAAGGCCCTTGAGCCCCTATGTTATGGCCCTAATAAGCATTCATTATTAGTTTATTTGTTAATCTTTCATTGAACACTTTCATTATAATTGTACCCTTTGTCACACACACACACACAAACCAAGGAGACCTAGTCTTAGGATAATAATATATTGTCTTGTGAATTGTATATATTGTAAAATGCGGTTTCCCCCTCGAAGTCGACTATATTCATTGACTTTCTATCATTTTTAAGGTTCTTGTTTCATAACATGTTGTATCAAGAGAATCGATCCTATGGTTTTGCTGCTTCAAGCGAGTCATCTTGGAATTTTCACTATAATTGTTTTTTTGGGATGCTCCAAATAGACAAATTTAGATGTTATCTAAGAGACATATTGAAGTACTTCATGTAAATATTTTAGGTTCTGGTTCATCATACTTTCATATATATTTCCCATGGAAGATATGGTTTTTGACTCATCCTGAATTCAATTTTAAATGAGTCGTATTGGGATTTTCGCTATAGATTTGTTTTCTGAGAGGTTTTTGACAGTGAAATTTTGTGGAGATTGAGGAGAAATGTCATAGTAGATGTGGTCAATTTTTTTTTTTTGTTCTCTACACTTTCATAGATATAGGTCATGCAATACAAGGTTTGTGACTAATCCTAAAATCAGGTATCTTGACAATTTCACTGTAATTTTTTCAGTGAATTTTTATACTCTGAAAATTTTTAGAATCCTGAGTTGACACAGTAAAGTACATGTGGATTTTTTTTTTTTAATTTTGAATCATTATATTTTATGATATATTTCTTATGGAAGTTAAGGTTTTTTCACAAGTTACTTTCTAGTGATTTTAAGACTATTTTATGTGGTTAACAAGATCATTTAAAAAAAATAGAGTTATTCTTTGGCATATTTAAATAACATAGGATCTGTCATTCAAAGGGTAAAAATACGGTTGGGGAAGAATACATGTAGGAAATACACATAGTTTCATGTGGTTGGAAACACATTGTTTCACCTGGTTGGAAACTTTTGTAACCCTGATCGGTACCCCTTTGAGTAATACCACATTAGATAGTACTTGTAGACATAATATCACTTCCATGTACCTTTGGGTATATATGAAGTCCCCTAGGTATACCTAAAACCAACCTTATATAAGTTATTTGGTCATCTTGTTGCTATAGTACACCAAAAATAAGACGCGGGGAGATCACTCTCTAGTACCTAGGTAGTTGATTAGTATGGCTAAGGGAATGGTTGAGCCACCCTAGTTAGGGATCTAAGATATTGGTCCAAGTACTATTGTTGGACACACACATATATCAGAGAGATATAACACCTGACACTCTCTTTTCCTTAGGACCTAGTAACTTTTTTCCATGGCTCCAAAGAAAGATCCAAAATTTCCTTCACCAATTAAACCTCTAGAAAGATCCTCCATGACTCATGAAGAAAATGAGGATATACAAAACCAGCTATTTAAGTTGGACAATCAAATCAGTGAATTCAAGGATAGGTCAGTGAAACATGTTGATAAGGTGCCTGAAGGGACTCGTGAAATTAAAGGTAGTATTCAGGTTGAACAACTTTCCAATAATAAGAATTTTCCACGGGGATTTAACTCCAATAGTGGAGTTACTTATGGATGGTCTCTAAAAGGAGTGAACCTTCCCAAGGTTTAATTAAGGAATTTGATGGAACAAAGGCATTTACTTGGCTGATCCAAATAGAGAAATATCCTGAACTGCATAATATTATGGATGATAAGAAAAGGATTCACATAACAACTTTGAACTTTGATATAAAACCATATCAATAGTATCAATGGGTATTTAAAAGGAAGCCCCATTATTATCATTATACTTGGAGTTTATTTACAAGAGACTTAGATGCACAATATAGAAAATTTTGGGAACAAGACTACTTTAGTCAATTGACAAGAATCAAACACTCAGGTGATATTGAAGATTATAATTTATAATTTCAGGTATTGGCCACAAGGATGGATACCATAAGTGATGAACATGTGTTGAAAGCTTACATGGGTGGATTAAAAGAAGATATTAAACATGATATAAGTGATGGATGTTTCATGGAAGCTTACATGGGTGGATTAAAAGAAGATATTAAACATGAGATTTTCCTAAAAATTCTTGTAAATATTATGAAAGCTATGAAATTTACTTGTCATATTCAAGACAAGAATATGACTATACACAAGTATACCATTATATAATATACAAGAATAAAAAACTACTACATATTGAAAAAATTGCGAGGACTACTTGCGACGAAAGTACTCTTTCGTTGCAAAATTCAAGAGAAAAAGTTCAATTCTGATCTAAATCCACCCCATATTTGTTGCTTTATCAACAAAACCAAACTTTCATCTTTTTTGCAACGATCATCAAAATGGTGGACTATTGTCTCTATTTCGACAAACTTGTGTTTTCGTCACAAGAGCGATGCTCACTATTGACCGTTACACTTTTTGATACTATCCATATTGACCGTTACACATTTTGACAAAGTCTAAATTGATATAGTCAACGTTCATCGCAAGAG
>ML808059.1:303550-320426 GCA_009831015.1 Picea engelmannii
ATGCATATAGGAACATATTGAATAAATTTCAATGTTGTCCCCATTCAATGATCATTATGCGGGGTCGGTGCATGACATTTGTGGTGGGTGAATTGAAGCTTTTGTGGCAGCAACTCGACTTGGTAATTCAATAATCAAACCCTCCTTAAGTATTATGCGGGGACATCAAATATCCTTAAGTATTGTGATGGGTGTTATGATATCCTTAAGTATTATGCAGGTTCGGTGGAATAAATATGTGATGGGTGTATTGGAAGTTCCATGTAAAATTTCAAGATAGTTCTGACATCGATTCTATAGAAGGGAATGACAAATGATGACAATGAGAGGTGCAACATGATGAACATTGATGCAAATGTGGATGATCTCAAATATTATGTGGGGACATCATACATCCTTGAGTCTTGAAACCCTCCCATACCGTCAAGGCATGTGACTAGTCTAACCATGTCGAATTTCGATGCATACAGGCACATATTGAAGAAATTTCAACATTGGCCCCATTCACTGCTCACTATGCGGGGTCAGTGCATGACATTTGTGGTGGGTGAATTAAAGCTTCTGTGACATCAACTCGACTTGGTAATTCAATAATCAAACCCTCCTTAAGTATAATGTGGGGACATCAAACATCCTTAAGTATCGTGATGGGTGTTATGATATCCTTAAGTATTATGCGGGTTTGGTGGAAGAAATTTGTGATGGGTGTATTGGAAGTTCCATGTCAAATTTCAAGATATAAGTTCCAACATTGATTCTATAGAAGGGAATGGTGAATGATGACAATGAGAGGTGCAACATGATGAACATTGATGCAAATGTGGATGATCTCAAAGATTATGTGGGGACATCATACATCCTTGAGTCTTGAAACCCGCCCATACCGTCAATGCATGTGTCTAGTCTAACCATGTCAAATTTCTATGCATACAGACACATATTGAAGAAATATCAACGTTGGCCCCATTCACTGCTCACTATGCGGGGTCGGTGCATGACATTTGTGGTGGGTGAATTGAAGCTTCTGTGACATCAACTCAACTTGGTAATTCAATAATCAAACCCTCCTTAAGTATAATGCAGGGACATCAAACATCCTTAAGTATCGTGATGGTTGTTATGAGATCCTTAAGTATCATGCGGGCTCGGTGGAAGAAATTTGTGATGGGTGTATTGGACGTTCCATGTTAAATTTCAAGATATAAGTTTCGACATCAATTCTATAGAAGGGTATGATGAATGATGACAATGAGAGGTGAAACATGATGAACGTTGATGCAAATGTGGATGATCTCAAAGATTATGTGGGGACATCATACATCCTTGAGTCTTGAAACCCTCCCATACCATCAAGGCATGTGTCTAGTCTAACTATGTCGAATTTCGATGCATATAGGCACATATTGAAGAAATATCAACATTGGCCCAATTCACTGTTCACTATGTGGGGTCGATACATGATATTTGTGGTGGGTGAATTGAAGCTTTTGCGACATCAACTCGACTTGGTAATTCAATAATCAAACCCTCCTTAAGTATTATGCAGGGACATCAAACATCCTTAAGTATCGTGATGGGTGTTATGAGATCCTTAAGTATTATGCAGGTTCGGTGGAAGAAATTTGTGATGGGTGTATTGGAAGTTCCATGTCAAATTTCAAGATAGTCCTGACATCGATTCAATAGAAGGGAATGATGAATGATGACAATGAGAGGTGAAAAATGATGAACGCTGATGCAAATGTGGATTATCTCAAAGATTATGTGGGGACATCATACATCCTTGAGTCTTGAAATCCTCGCATACCGTCAAGGCATGTTCTTAGACAACCATATTCCCCAAGAAATAGAGAGTAGGAGGTATTTGTACCTTTTATTTTTCTTGTTCTCACACCATCATGCGAGAGATTTTTAGATGGATTCCCCTCTCCATGCATTATGGAGATTTAATTTCTATCCCCTGTATCTTCCACCAAAATTTATTAGACTAGGGGAAAGACAAGAGAAGGTGGAAGTTAGATTCAATTTTAGATTCATAGAGACAACACCTACCAAGGCCTTCAAAAATTGTTTTCTGTAGGATGTGCCAAGTTAGAGATTTCTTATTTAAGACAAGCCACAATTTTATTTATTTATCTAGATAGGAATTTTAATTTCTAGATTAATTTCCATGACCAAAAAGTGGGATCTCACCTCCCACTACTATAATTTCTTTACAACCTAGCCTTGGTTCATATCCCCTAAAAGGATTAAAATAGGCGACAAAGAGTAAATTGGTGAAGAAATGGTGAAGAAATTTCTGCATGCTTGAGAAAGTTGAAATTTTCACAAACTGTGTTTGTATGCACTGAAATTTGACATGGATAGACAATTTGCATGCCTTAACGATATGGGAGGGTTTCCAGACTCAAATATGACTCACAGACCCATTTGTTTCCATCATGAATTCAACATGTAAACCATAAACCCTATTTTTATTTCAAAGTACACAAATTGGGTGACACAAGTTCATTGTCTTAACAGTTCACTTCTATCCCATAGAAGATTTTGTGTTTTGAAAACACAATAAAATCACACTCTTTAATTTTATTCATGATAAGAATAGATGTCAAGGGACTATTAGAATTAAATTTTCAAACCACTAGTTTCCATATTCTTCAATCTTTGTTGGGTGGAGCTTATTTTCTCCAACAATTTCATCCCAAACTGGACCTTTGTCTTTCATAGCCTTGGCCAAACTAAAACCCTTTTTAGTATTAACACATGGAACTCCCAACAATATACCCATCATCATGGTTGTTCTCTTGGGTATAATGTGGTCACTTTAGTAACCAATGGCAATTTTAAAGGGTTTTCTCTAGAACAACCACTTGGGTATGTGTTGTGACTTTCATTGTGAACTAGGGGGGAATTTATATGATTACATGGTAATTTCCATATACTTGCAACTTGCTTTATAAAATCCCATGGAAAGTATGGCCAATAAATACTATAGTTACAAGGATAGATCCATAAGTTCATTAGTTGACAAAGGCCAAGGATGAACCTAATAAGGATCATGATGAAGGAAGAGGGTTATATTGGTTAGGGTTTAGGTTAACAATGGTTATAATGGATAAGGATAATATGTGTTTAGGGGGTATGTAATTTAGGAAAATAATATATGGGTTGTATCATGGACTTACCTTGACCAGTCTCCCAAGGGTGTCTATTCCCCTTTTTAAAGGTGAACCTAATTCCATAGAAAGCCTTGAAAGTCTGTCAGGGATTAGGATTCATTAGAAACATCAAATGCAGATCCCTAGGAGGTAGAAAAGTTATGGGACTTAGTATATTAAGGGGGTTGTACCTTCCTCCTTCTTCCTCTGCATTTTTACATTATAAAAATGGCATAGACAAAGAACACAAATTTAGGAAGAATCAACACTTATCGCTTACGAATTCGGATACCCAGTGGAACATATAAGATACAAATTTTCAAAGTTTAGTGTTTTAAGTCATAGAAAAGAGTTATATACTATACATGTAGATCTATTATAAGGAATTACATAGTCAATGAAATCTTGGAAAACACTCAAATCCCTAAACTAAATATTTTTAACACTTGGTCCCATAAAAGTAGGAAGATTTGGTACTTTCATCTTCCAAATTGGTCTCCATGTGTAAAATTATTACAAAAGTATTGTAACTACTATTTTAAATAGGTTAAGTCCCCTCATGAAATTTATAATTAAGAGAAACTAGGAGGTTCCATGATAGGATGAAATATTGCAAACAACCTAATTTCTACTAAAGAAGTTATATACTCAACAAAACTGAGAAAAAATAAAATCATTGTTCTCATATTAGATCTGGTATTCTTCTCCAATTATTCATCCTGAGGGAGAGATCTAAATTGGAGGAAACTTATTATTACTAGGGAGTCTCCAATAATGGTCAAATGACGAACTTGTCATTGAATGGCTATTAGCAGGCCTTGGTAGACAACATACGCTTCGGCTTTATTTTTGGTCATGTTCCAAAGATTGCAAGAGTAACTTACTTATTGATGTCACCATCGAGTCCAAGAAGGACCCCTCCCACACCTGCCTCCCCTTCCCAACACCTAAATCGTATAACCATAACCATTATCCCTTATAACCATTCATGTAACCTTTATTTTCATCATCATAATCAACATAGTCATCCTGCTCCTCCTCATCATCGTCATCATCATCATTCTCATTGTCTTCATCGTCATCATCATCATCATCATCGTCATCGCCATCATTGTCGCCATCATAATCATCATCATCATCATACTCATCGTCATTGTCATTGTCAATGTCGTCATTATACTATAACTATAACCCTTTATCCTTTTAACCTTGTCACCCTTATACTATATAACCCCTTACCTTATAACATTATAATATATTTGTTATATTACTATATCTATAATATTTATTAACTTTATATTATATTAATTATTATTAATATATATAAATATATTATATAATATATATTAAATATAATATAATGAAATAACAAAAAAATGTTATAACAATAAAAAAAACAAAGAAAAATATCCATAAGCCCGTGAAAGCCATAAGCCCGCGATCAGGCCATGTGAAGCTATTCGAGCCAGCCACTAGTCGAAACAAAACACTATCCCACACACACGTGCAGATCATATTAGAGTCGGTTGCATGAGATAAGAAGAGGACAGTGTGAACCCACTAGAGAGAAGGCCCATCCAAAATAAAACCCTGGTCGCCTGCATATACTGGAGTGGGTCGCCTGAGACAAGGAGGGGACAATGTGAGCCCACTAGAGAGGAGGCCCACCTGAAACAAAACCCTGGTCGTGTGAAGATATTAGAGTTGGCCGCCTGAGACAAGGAGGGGACAGTGTGAGCCCACTAGCATTGGATTCGGTCACCTGAGACAAGGAGGGGACAATGTGATCCCACTAGCATTGATCGACTACTGGAGATAAATACAGAGGAGATACACTCAACGGACAAGTATTTCCACGAAATGGTAAGCACCTATGCAATTTAATTTTTGTAGGGTTATTTTTTATGTCAAGATGGACGTTTATTTATGCCTGGGATTGAACCCATAAATTCATCATGGATCTTGTGACAAAACCCCCATGTTCTTTAGAAAACCCCCATGTTCTTTAAATTCTTGTAATTGTTGGTGATCTTGTGTTGTTTTTATTTCCTTATTGTTTAGTTCCATTGGTGTAGAGTACTAATAGTAGAAATAACTAGTTGTGGCTTTCATAAACATAAAAGAATAAAAACAACAATAATATTTAAAACATCGGTACCAATTATTGTAAGATCCATTTTGATGATCCATGCATTGGGATACCCAGGTCAAATTACACGGCATACCTAAATCCATTGTGACTGATCATGATCCCACCTTCACTAACAATTTCTATCAAGAGTTGTTTTGGCTTCAAGGTACCCTATTGAATCTTAGCATAGCATATCACCCCCAAACTAATGGCTGCTATATGGAAGAACTCAACAAATGTTTGGAAGCTTATTTATATTATTCTTATTTAGAATAGAAATCCCAATGGATCCAGTGGTTACCCCTAGCCAAATGGTGGTACAATGCTACCTATCATTGAGCTACTAAAATGACCCCCTTCGAGGCATTCTATGGAAAACCACCCATGTCAATGATCTTGTACTTGTTGATCCTCTCTAAGGTTCAAGAGGTGGATAACAACTTGACATCCCATGTTGACATTGTTTGTATCCTCAAAGACAATTTGTTGTTGGCTCAAAATCACATGAAGCGATGAGCTAAACAACATCACTCCAAATGTTTGATTGAATCTGAAGGGGATCAAGTGTTCTTGCATATCCAACCCTATAAGTATACCTCACTCAAAGATAATAACCACCAAAAGTTATCTTGTAAGTTTTTAGGACCCTATATTGTACTAAAAAATATAGGTCCAATGGTTTAAAAAATGGCTCTTTCAATTGTACTAAACAATATAGGTCCAGTTGCAAGTCGCATCCCAAACCATTTCGGGGACTCTTGGCAATTCATCCTCGGAGCATAAAATCCTAACGAAGCAGCATTTTTGAGCTCCATGAGATTTTGCATGCTCGTTTAGGCATGGACTAGGTGACCACATTGTCCATCTGCTCCTGAGGCATGGTTTCGTAAATTGGACCCCTAAATCCAAATGTTGCATTGCTTCTTACTGAGCAAATCACTAGTTGTCTAAATCGATAAAAACAATAACTTTCGAGGGGTTGGAACTGGGAGTGAGGGGTTCTCTAGCTAAAATCCTATGCCAAGAATCCAACATAGACGACGGTTCCTCAATTCGAGTCTCGGTTTTCGTTTTATGCCCAGTTGCAAGTTGCATCCCAAACTATTTCAGGGACTCTTGGACAATTCCTGCTCGGGGCATTAAAAACTAATGGAGCGACATTTTTTAGTTCCATGAGATGATGCAAGATTGTTTAGGCATGGACTAGGTGACCAAATTATCCATCCACTCCTGAGGCATGGTTTCGTAAATTGGCCCCTAAATCCAAATGATGCATTGCTTCAAACTGAATAAAACACTAGTTCTTGAAATCAATGATTAAAGCAACTTCTTAGGCATGGCACCCGGGAGTGAGGGGTGCTCTATATGAAATCATATCCCAGTAATCCATCAAAGTCAATGGTTCCTTAATCCGAGTCTTGATATTCGTTATATTCCCAATTGCAAGTCGCATCCCAAACCATTTCGGGGACTCTTTGCCAATTGCTCCCGAGGGTATAAAAACCTAACGGAGCAGCATTTTTGAGTTCCATGAGATGATGCAATATTTTTTAGGCGTGGACTAGGTGACTATATTTTCCATCCACTCTCAAGGCACGGTTTCATAAATTGGACCCCTTAATCCAAATGTTGGTTTGCTTCAAATTGAGCAAAACACTAGTTCTCGAAATCAACGAGTAAAGAAACTTCCGACGCATGGAACCTGGGAATGAGGGGTTCTCTAGTTGAAATCTTATCCCAGGAATCCATCGGATTCAACGGTTCCTCAATTTGAGTCTGGGTTTTCATTTTATGCCCAGTTGCAATTTGCATCCCAAACCATTTCGGAGACTCTTGGCAATTCCTCCTCGGAGCATAAAATCCTAACGGAGCAGCATTTTTGAGCTCCCTGGGATTATGCATGCTTGTTTAGGAATGGAATAGGTAACCACAATTTCCATCCACTCCCGAGGCATGGTTTCGTAAATTGGACCCCTAAATCCAAATGTTGCATTGCTTCTTACTGAGCAAAGCACTAGTTATAGAAATCGATGAAAAAATCAACTTTCGAGGAGTTGGAACCGAGAGTGAGGGGTGATCTAGCTAAAAGCCTATGCCAAGAATCCAATAGAGATGACGGTTCCTCAATCCGAGTCTCGGTTTTCATTTTATACCCAGTTGCATGTTGCATCCAAAACCATTGTGGGGACTCTTGGTCAATTCTCGCTCAGGGCAAAAAAGACTAACGGAGCAACATTTTTGAGTTCTGTGAGATGCTGCAAGATTTTTTAGATGTGGAATAGGTGACTATATTTTCCATCCACTCCCGAGGCACAGTTTCATAAATTGGACCCCTTAATCCAAATGTTGTTTTGCTGCAAACTGAGAAAAACACTAGTTCTCAAAATCAGTTATTAAAGCAACTTCCGAGGCATGACACCAGGGAGAGAGGGGTGCTCTAGCTGAAATCCTATCCCAATAATCCATCGGAGTCGACGGTTCCTCAATCTGAGTCTCGATTTTCATTTTATGCCCAGTTGCAAGTCGCATGCCAAACCATTTTGGGGAATCTTGGCAATTCCTCCTCCGGGAATAAAAGCCTAACGGAGAAATTTTTTTGAGCTCCATGAGATTTTGCATGCTTGTTTAGGGGTGGACTAGGTGACCACATTGTCCATTCGCTCCTGCGGCATGGTTTCAGAAATTGGACCCCTAAATCCAAATGTTGCATTGCTTCTTACTGAGCAAAGCACTAGTTATCGAAATCGATGAAAAAAACAACCTCCAAGGGGTTGGAACCGGGAGTGAGGGGTTCTCTAGCTAAAATTCTATGCTAGGAATCCAACAGAGATGATGGTTCCTCAATCTATGTCTCGGTTTTCTTCTTATTCCCAGTTGCAAGTCGCATCCAAAACCATTTCGGGGACTCTTGGTCAATTCCCGCTCAGGGCATAAAATACTAACGGAGCAACATTTTTGAGTTCTTTTAGATGATGCAAGATTGTTTAGGCATGGAATAGGTGACCAAATTATCCATCCGCTCCCGAGACATGGTTTCGTAAATTGACCCCTAAATCCAAATGTTGCATTGCTTCTTACTGAGCAAAGCACTAGTTATCAAAATTGATGGAAAACACTACTTCCATGAGGTTGGAATAGGGAGTGAGGGGTGCTCTAGCTGAAATCCGATGCCAAGAATCCATCGGAGTCGTCAGTTCCTCAATCCGAGTCTCGGTTTTCGTTTTATGCCCAGTTGCAAGTCGCATCCCAAACCATTTTGGGGACTCTTGGCAATTCATCCTCGAGGCATAAAAGCCTAACGGAGAAACATTTTTGAGCTCCATGAGATTCTGCATGCTTGTTTAGGCATGGAATAGGTGACCATATTTTCCATTCGCTCCCCAGGCATGGTTTTGTAAATTGGACCCCTAAATCCAAATGTTGCATTGCTTCTTACTGAGCAAAGCACTAGTTATCAAAATCGATGAAAACAACAACTTTTGAGGGGTTAGAACCGAGAGTGAGGGGTGCTCTAGCTAAAATACTATGCCAAGAATTCAACAAAGATGACGGTTCCTCAATCCGAGTCTCAGTTTTCGTTTTATGCCCAGTTTCAATTTGCATCCCAAAACATTTCGGGGACTCTTGGCCAATTCCCGCTCAAGGCATAAGAGACTAACGAAGCAACATTTTTTAGTTCTGTGAGATGATGCAATATTTTTTAGGCATGGACTAGGTGACCAAATTATCCATCCACTCCCGAGGCGGTTCGTAAATTGGCCCCTAAATCCAAATGTTTCATTGCTTCTTACTAAGGAAAGCACTAGTTATCGAAATCGATGAAAAAAACTACTTTTGAGGGGTTGGAACCGGGAGTGAGTGGTTCTATAGCTGAAATCCTATGCCAAAAATCCATCGGAGTCTACGGTTCCTCAATCCGAGTCTCAGTTTTTGTTTTATGCCTAGTTTCAAGTCACGTCCCAAACCATTTTGAGTACTCTTGGCAATTCATCCTCGACGCATAAAAGCCTAACGAAGCAACATTTTTGAGCCCCATGAGATTTTGCATGCTTGTTTAGGCATGGACTAGGTGAACACATTGTCCATCCGCTCTTGAGGCATGGTTTCATAAATTGGACCCCTAAATCCAAATGTTGCATTGCTTCTTACTGAGAAAAGCACTAGTTATCGAAATCGATGAAAAAAACAACTTCCGAGGGGTTGGAACTGGGAGTGAGGGGTGATCTAACTAAAATCCTATGCCAGGAATCCAACAGAGATGACGGTTCCTCAATCCAAGTCTCAATTTTCATTTTATGCCCAATTGCAAGTCGCATCCCAAACCATTTCGGGGACTCTTGGCTAATTCCCGCTCAGGGCATAAAAGACTAATAGAACCACATTTTTTTGTTTCGTGAGATGATGCAAGCTTGTTTAGGCATGGAATAGGTGACCAAATTATCCATCCTCTCCCGAGGCATGGTTTCGTAAATTGGCCCCTAAATCCAAATTTTGTATTGCTTCTTACTGAGCAAAGAACTAGTTATCGAAATCGATGAAAAAAACAACTTCCAATGGGTTGGAACCGGGAGTGAGGGGTGCTCTAGCTGAAATCCTATGCCAAGAATCCATCAGAGTCGACGGTTCCTCAATCTAAGTCTCAGTTTTTGTTTTATGCCCAGTTGCAAGTTGCATCCCAAACCATTTTGGGGACTCTTGGCAATTCATCCTCAGGGCATAAAAATCCTAATGGAGCAACATTTTTGAGCTCCATGAGATTTTGCAGGCTTGTTTAGGCATGGACTAGGTGACCATATTGCCCCTCCACTCCCGAGGCATGGTTTTGTAAATTGGACCCCTAAATCCAAATGTTGCATTGCTTCTTACTGAGCAAAGCACTAGTTATCGAAATCGATGAAAAAAACAACTTTCGAGGGGTTGGAATGGGGAGTGAGGGATGATCTAGCTAAAATCCTATGCTAGGAATCCAACATAGACAATGGTTCCTCAATCTGATTCTTTCTTTTCGTTTTATGCCCAGTTGCAAGTCACATCCCAAACCATTTCGGGGACTCTTGGCCAATTCTCGCTCGGAGCATAAAAGACTAACGGAGCAACATTTTTGAGTTCTATGAGATGATGCAAGCTTGTTTAGGTATGGACTAGGTGACCAAATTATCCATCCACTCCCGAGGCATGGTTTCATAAATTGTCCCCTAAATCCAAATGTTGCACTGCTTCTTACTAAGCAAAGCACTAGTTATTGAAATCGATGAAAAAAACTACTTCCGAGGGGTTGGAACCAGGAGTGAGGGGTACTCTAGCTGAAATCCTATGCCATGAATCCATCGGAGTCAATGGTTCCTCAATCTGAGTCTCAATTTTCATTTTATTCCCAGTTGCAAGTCGCATCCCAAACCATTTCGGGGACTCTTGGCAATTCATCCTCGGGGCATAAAAGCCTAATGGAGAAGCATTTTTTAGCTCCATGATATTTTGCATGATTTTTTAGGCATGGAATAGGTGACCACATTTTCCATCTGCTCCCGAGGCATGGTTTCGTAAATTGGACCCTTAAATCCAAATGTTGCATTGCTTCTTACTGAGCAAAGCACTAGTTATCAAAATTGATGAAAACAACAACTTCCGAGGGGTTGGAACTAGGAGTGAGGGGTAATCTAGATAAAATCCTATGCTAGGAATCCAACAGAGACAACGTTTCCTCAATACGAGTCTCAATTTTCGTTTTATTCCCAGTTGCAAGTCGCATCCCAAACCATTTTGGGGACTCTTGGCCAATTCCCGCTCAGGGAATAAAAGACTAACGGAGCAACATTTTTGAGTTCTGTGAGATGCTGCAAACTTGTTTAGGCATGGACTAGGTGACCAAATTATTCATCCTCTCCCGAGGCACGGTTTCATAAATTGGACCCCTTAATCCAAATGTTGCATTGCTTCAAACTGAGAAAAACACTAGTTGTCGAAATCAATGAGTAAAGAAACTTCTGAGGCATGGCACTCGGGAGTGAGGGGTTCCCTAGATGAATCCTATCCCAGTAATCCATCGGAGTCGACGGTTTCTCAAACTGAGTCTTGATATTCGTTTTATGCCCATTTTCAAGTCGCATCCCAAACCATTTCAGGAACTCTTGGCAATTCATCCTCGGGGCATAAAAGCCTAACTAAGCAACATTTTTGAGCTCCATGAGATTTTACATGCTTGTTTAGGCATGGACTAGGTTACCACATTGTCCATCTAATCCCGAGGCATGGTTTTGTAAATTGGACCCCTAAATCCAAATGTTGCATTGCTTCTTACTGAGAAAAGCATTAGTTATCGAAATCAATGAAAAAAACAACTTCCGAGGGGTTGGAACCAAGAGTGAGGGCTGTTCTAGCTAAAATCCTATGTCAGGAATCCAACAGAGATGACGATTCCTCAATCTGAGTCTTGGTTTTTGTTTTATGCCCAGTTTCAAGTGGCATCCCAAACCATTTCGGGGACTCTTGGCCAATTCCCGCTCATGGGATAAAAGACTAACAGAGCAACATTTTTGAGTTCTGTGAGATGATGCAAGCTTGTTTAGGAAAGGAATAGGCGACCAAATTATCCATCTACTCCTGAGGCATGGTTTCGTAAATTGGACCCCTTAATCCAAATGTTGCATTGCTTCAAATTGAGAAAAACACTAGTTGTCGAAATCAATGAGTAAAGCAACTTCCGAGGCATGGAACCTGGGAGTGAGGGGTGCTCTAGCTGAATTCCAGTCCCAACAATCCATTGGAGTCGATGGTTCCTCAATCCGATTCTCGATATTCATTTTATTCCCAGTTGCAAGTCGCATCCCAAACCATTTTGGGGACTCTTGGCCAATTTCTCCCGAGGGCATAAAAACTAACTGAATTCTACATGTCTCTGTCAACTAACTACTATATCTTACTACCTTGAAAAAAGACTGCACCAATTTCAACTACACATTGATTTTAACAACCACTACTTCCTACATAAAAATGTGGGTTGCACTATTGTTAACCATCACCATAACTAACTTATTCTTCAACTTGGATGGAACAAAACTAATATTTGTATATTTCTACTCTTTGCTTGAACAAAACTAATATTTGTATAGTTCTACTCTTGTCTTGAACAAAACTAATATTTGTATAGTTCTACTCTTGGATTTCCTTTGACATATTGCCAACTAAAGCACCAAATATTTGCAACACACCAACTGATGGTTGGATTTCTTACTCCATAGCATTGACCCTCATCTTCAATGGACATTTCTTATAATAATTCTAATTTGCACAAATCCAACAAACAACAACCTTACTACTATTTGTTTCTTAGATCCATATGATAAACTTATCATGTCCTTAGTGTTATCACATTAATATGTCCTTAATATGTCCAAAATCAAGAGGGATATCACATTGAATTAGGTGGTTGACCACTAATATTGGTAATTGCACCCTAGTCTAATTGTGCATCCAAAACTAAAGATATAAAATTTTTATTTAGAACTTTGAATATAGAAAAAAAAAGGTTCATAAATTGGAACTAGGGTGATGATGGACTACTCACTAACAACATGTGCACATGGAACTGAAGGTACAAACAAACAAGTACCTGTCATATATTTCTTCATTGAGTGAGGAAATCTTAGGAAAAATAGAGGGAAATGCGACTACATCTAGTAGACATGATAAGCAAACAAGCACCAGAGGTGAAAAAGTCAGAAGAAAATTTTGTAGACGCATGAAATTTTTTCTTGCCGAAGGAGGATCATGCTCTTATGATGATGAGAGCATATGAGACATAGAGGTGCCACTCAGGTATAAGAATCTGGTGAATCAATGGGTACCTGAGGAACTACCTCATATAGATGTTGACTTCGTTATCAACAATAGGGCATATCACATTGCACTATCCTCCCTGCATGGCTTGGGGCTATTTTCCATGGATGGAATAATTGTAAAATACAATACAGTAACTGAATTGATGGAATATGTCAGACTGTGTTACAATTATAACGATTGGATGCGGATGGTCCGGTACATGCAAAGTATGCGGAGATATGCACTCGCTGCAAATTATATACAACTAATAAACAATGATAAAAATAAGGGAGCGACTATCTATATTGATGGAAGGCCTAAAGCTTCAGGCAATATCGCAGGGTTTATAAATAGCACACGACCCGGGACAACAAACAAACAAACAACCAAATTGCATATATGAGGGACATGAAGAGAATCGGGTAGTCATGTGCGCAATAAAAAAGATAGCTCTGGGGGAAGAGTTATTAGTGGATTTCCATTTGAATTGAATAGAAACATTGACTAATAGTGTGTAGGTACTTATGCAACACCTCTTTAAGAAACCTCTACTTATTGCATTATATTTTTTTATTATCTTTAACATTGTTGTAAATAGTATCTTTAACATTGTTTTTTTGTTATCGTTAACAATTTTTTAAGTATTTGGGGGTTCTAATTATATTATAATGTGGCAGGATGATCGTGGAAAAGGGCCAGCCGCAAAACATGTAAATGATTATCAATTTCCACTTTCATTTTACGTTATTTTTATTATTTGCTTATATAATTTTATTGAAACAACATTGTTTTTGTTGAAATTATATGTAGTACGAAGGCCATGTTGATCATGATTCCACCGATGAGGAGGGGTTTTATTCATCCCCTGATCCGATGGTCTTAGTAAAAAAAAAGATCATTAAAGCGAACAAGGAACTTGCTAGCTTCTTAGATCGTCCAGATCAAACTCCCGACTGTCACAAATTAACACATATAAGGTAATAACCATAATTTAAAGTGTTTTTTTTAATGTACTCATATGTTCAATTATGATAATTTGTTCTTTAATTTTTACATTATCTCACGAAAAAACATTTTCTTTTTTATAAAGACATTTTTGGAGCCTGTTCAGCCCGGTGTTGGTAGTAGTGGCGCTACAGAGACGCTACAGAGTCCTGATGTGGGCGGTCATACAGCTTCTAGAGTACTATTTACTTCTCCATCTTCTACACCTAATTTAGATAGGAGCCATGACATGCACCACCAGACATCCACACATCGGTCAGAGTCTAGAGATGGTGGCAAAKATGAGGCTCATGGTGATGTAGTTGACATGGTTTCATTTCCTGGAGCTARACGTGTGACAAGCATGGGGACCCTTCCGTGCACATTTTTGGTCGACGATAATGGACTTCCATTAAAACAATCAAGACTCCCAGGTAGTTTTAATTCATATTTTAATCGTTTAATGTTGTCCTTCTCATACAAAAATCATCTAGATTATTAATTTTAAATTAATGATCATATATTTTTGTGTGTAGGAAATGACCATTTTTATAGGCACCTAGAGAGCAAGGCCTTGTTGATTTTTTGGGCAACCTTATGCATGAGGTGGAATTGCCAGAATTCCAACCTCAAAAAGGAACTTATGGATTATCTTGAAGGCCTCTTTGGAGTAGATGTGTTTAATAAAAAATTGGTCACCTCTGCAGCGGGCGAATATTTAAAATATACGCGGGATGTTTATAGACGAAGCTTGGCAGGAAATCCTAGGTCTGAGCATCCTCCCTCAATTCCAAAGAGGAAGTGGAAGGTGATCATTGATGATGCAAAAGAGAATATTTTGAAAAAATCGGGAGAACAAATAACTGGTACACCAAGGTAAATTACAATATTTTTATTTCAATACCAGCTTTATTTTTCTTTAGATCTAAATAAAAGTGTGGTTATATATAACATACTTGAAAATTTTGATGATAGGTTGCCTGACACTTCGAAGGAAACCAAAGAAAGGATTTCCAAACATGGCCAACACAAGCTAGGCCAGGGAAGCTACTCAAGGTTACAGTCACGAATCGTAAGTACCCAAACATCTTAAGAATATTATTTATATCGCCTTACAACTTTCAGGTAATTGCATCCAAAAACATTAAAAAACCATACCCTTATGCAATGCAGGGTGACGACTTCGGAACTAAAACCACAGAGGAAGACCTCTTAATTGGTTACAAGTATGGTTATAAATATGTGGTTGATCATAAGAAAATCATGGGGCAGACCCCAAGATCTAGTTTGCGGGATAAGTTAAATAAAAATCAGTCCACGTTAACCTTTCATTACTTATAAAATACGTAAATGTTTGATGTCATCCATAATTTAATGTCTTACTTTTTTTTAATCAGGGGAGCAACACTATCAACAAAACCATTAGTACTAGACAACAGAGCATTGATAGTGGAACACAACCAAAATATCATGGTGCTCCCCAACAGCCCCATCCCAGTGAGGTGTAGCCCCAATATGTTCCTGTGACTGAGGCCCACAATGATAAAATGTCTATATATTAATCATATACTTAATAATTTTGTATTTATAAATTTTGACGTTTCAATGGCAGAGAATATCATATTTGATCCTCCTCGACCTGAATATCAAGTGAATAGGCCGACAACCATTCCAATAGTGTCGAGTAGAGGACCAGGTAAATAATTACATTGCAGAGTTTTTTTTTAATATTAATGAACTACTTCAATGATATTTAAAAATTGGCCATATAAATTTAATATTTTATATTTTTGTAGGTGATGGCCCCTCATAGTAGCATCCACACTGTGGGTACGAAACCATACGTACTTAGCATGAAAGGACTGAAACAACATCAGTTGTTGAAGAGCACCCAGTAAACGAAGACATGGAGATGGATGAATTACTTAAGACCTGGAAAGCACAAAAGAAGACTAAAAGAAATTCAGATGTCATGTAATAATTTTATAAGACGGTTAGATGTACATTATATAGTTGAACATGTAATGATGCATATAATGAATTGACATTATGGGTACTTTTTCATCTGATAATATACACAATGTTATTTCTATGGCTTGTATATATCTGTGAATGTAAATTTGTTATACACTTAATGATAATTTCAGCTTCTCTTATAAAACTTGGTATATATTGATTCAATACTCATTAATTCAAGACGTGAGAATCCAAGCAAGACCTGGTGCCTTGTGCTTGGGCTATGGAGTCTAGGCAACAAATAGAACTTGAATATGCAATATGCAACTTCCAAAATCTTGTGACATGATATATGCAACTTTGAAAGTCTTGTGACATGTGACATGTGGCAAGCATCTTTTCCAAGCAATGTGCAAACTTTAAACTTGGTGCAACATGCAAAAAGAAATTTTTGGGAAGATGCAATAATAAGTTTTAAGGATTAAACATGAGGGGTTGAGAATGGCCATGTAAAACATTGGTATAGTTTGGGCTTTCTACTTCATAGATATTACCTTACCTAGGTTCTAGAATTGAGAGTGAGTTAGATTATTCTTGATACCCACTTGATGCTTGGCATATCCGTGTTTTGGATGATAACCAAACATAAGGGAAGGTTTCCATATGTTGGTAAGCTCCTTGAATGATTGATTTGGATATTTTATTTCACCTAGCAACCACATCCCTTAGTTATCCAATAGGGTAGGCATGAATATGATCTTTGAGCAGTAGTTAGAATGATTTTTTCCCTTCCATTCATGTTTTCCTTTCTTTTGTGTGTTTACTTTCA
>ML808059.1:398339-413705 GCA_009831015.1 Picea engelmannii
TCCTTCTAGTAGCCATAGCCATATTTTTACTTTCAACATTTCTTGCCACCCTAAATGCATTCTCCAATGATTTGGGTTCCCAAAGGTGAACCTCATGTTGAATGTTATCCTTTAAAGTTCCTATGAATACATCAATCAAGTGTGCATCTGGTCCATAAGACTAGTCAGATACCCTATCTTCCATAGGGTGTATCTAAAAATGTAAGATGACCCAGAAGATAAAAATTTTACCACATATATTTTACTAATTTCCGTGAAAAGGCTCTGAATTTCAGGGTCTGAAACATTACAGAAAAGTTTTTATAGAGAAAATTCTGCAATGACTCAGTTCAGGATGATTCTAGAACCCTATCTTGCACAGGATGTATCTCAGAAAGTATAATGCCTCAGGAGATGAAATTGTAACCCAACATACCTTGATCCGTCTACTAAATATCCTCCAAGCCGTTCCTTCTGAAACGTTTTAGAAAAATATTTATAGCAAAAATTCCAAGGTGTCTCAGATGTAGCAGCGAAACCCCAAGACCTTGAGCTCTGATACCATATGTTACGAACCAAATATCAATATAGCATAGAAAAACCTCAGAATAAGTACACAATTCTTTGAAAAGAGATAAATTTAGATAATAAGCCTCTTCGAGGGGGAAACCTCCTTATGCCCACATAAATGTACAATTACAAGATGATTCCAAATGAAAATGTCTCCTTGGTATATATAGGAGATTAGGAGGTATAATTACAACTAATGAACTAAAGCCGACATAAATAAAATAACATTACTAATGTAATATGCCCCAATTAAGGGGTAATGAGACATTATTTAGGGATTAACAGTGGGGGAAGGGTAAATGTACCCATCAAAGAGGAATATTTGAACATCCCTACACCATCACTCATATATGCACTCTTGGAGTCACCGAAAAAGGGTACATTAGAACCGACATTGGTCCTAAGGTCTAGGGTGAAAAATTAAAGCTGGTCAATGGTGAAAATATTTTCTTGATGAGGAAAGAAAAAGACCTTAAATGCTAATGAGACTACAACCATCACCTCATAGAACCAAGTGCACCTAAGTATCAATTTATTCTCCAAAGGAGCATCAACCACCTCCACTTCAACGGAGACAGTTTTACCACCTAACTCAATGGAAAAAGCAATAATGATACCATGAATCTTGAACATATGTTCGTCAAAATAATTCAATGTGGTGTTAAATGAATTGAACTTTGAAGATCCAAGAGATTTACAACAGGAAATGAACATAATGTATGTAAAGGCACCTTCATCAACTATTATACGAAAGATGTTTTTCCCACTTACTCTCACTTGAATATGAAAAGAAATTTGGTGGGAGAGCCTATTACAATATTTGTCCAAGTCAAATGAAATGAAATTATAATATGAGGGATCTACCCCAAATATCGTTGATAACAAATATTTTTGTTGTGTGCGGCAGCACTATAGGACTTCTAAAGTAGACATGGAACATGGTGCATGGGCCAATTCTTCCACAATATTGCAATTGTGGGCGACCCATGCATTTGGGTTATGAGTCGTGCATCAAAGAACACACTTTAGTGGGAAAATTGATGTCTCAAATGATGGATTCTCTATTTGGAGAGGGCCACCAATATGGGAATATGGGAATTGATCCTGATTTGTAGGACCAACCTCAGGAGTATCATAGTTGTGTGCTCAAGTTTGTAAAAATACTATAGGGGCACACATGAGTATGTTGGCAGTCAAGGACGACCCCTCAAACTAAGGAGTAATTGTCAATACCCCTTGTGGAGGGGTAGGATTTGAGGCAACCATTTGTTGGGGTTGGGGATGGAATGGATGAGTCAAAATAACATGCTACTAGGGAGCCTTTTGTTGGGAAAAGGATTGATGAATTTCATTCATCATTGGACATTGATGAGTAGGATTGTCTTCCCCACAAATCTTGCAACGAAACTGATTCTTTTTCTTCTCCTCAGTGCCTCCACTAGGATTGTTTTGGGTTTCACACTCATTGTTTGAATTCTTTTTCTTATTTTTCTTCTTCCCTTTAGGTTGCTAAGGATTTTTTGGTTGTGGGAATTGCATCGAATTCACCTTAGAGGGTTGATTGGGAACTTGAGAAGTTTGAGTGGTGGGTGTAGCAGCTGGTGGGTGCAATGAAATGTGCATTTGACCTAACTGTTGGGCTAATTGGCCCAAATATGTGGTGGAAATATAACCAACCACACCATCAACATGGGGTCCTAGGTTTGGTTTATGAGGATAATTTGATATCATACTATGTGCCAGATTGAGAGTAGATCAAGTCTAAATATTGGGCATGTAAGATGGATTGCTCCTTGGTAGCTCCCCCAACCATAAAAACATCCTTTGTGGTGGGTGGAAAGAGAGATTTGGTAAACCACTCCATGAGGATTTGGTCAGGAATCTTGGCTTTGATCATTATATGTTGTCGCCTCCATTCATGAATGTGATTAGAGATGTGGGTGGATGTATCTTGGCCCAAATATTTCAATATATCTATCATATTCTCATACCTAATGGGTAACTAGAAGTGTGTTAAAAACACCATGTCTAAATCATTGAAGCTATTAAAGAAAGCATCATTGAGTTTTATATACCATTTGACGACGCCTCCAGTCATGGATCTCTGGAAAAGACATAACCGGACATTGTCATCCATCAAAGAATTAGATGACCATCATAGGTGATAAGTCATAATGTGTGTGGACGGATCTTCTCCTGACTTTCCATCAAACCTTGGCATGTCAAATGGAAACTTAATAGGTATGTCCGACCATAATGGGTTGTGGATACTAGGGTCATTCATCAAATATGACAAGTATGGAAAGTCTAATGTTGTCAGGAAAGGAAACGACATATTGACAAATGAATACTTAGTAGAGGACCATGTTTGTGTTTCCAACGGGATTCAGAGTTCCAAAAGGGGTATTTCCCCCAGGGATGGAAGAACTCACATGAGCATGACTGCTCTCGGGACTGTACATGCCCCCAAGAGGATTTCCTCCTTGGATAAAGGGACTCTCGAAAACATTACTACTTCCAAGAGCATACATGTCATCGAAAGGATTACCTTTAGGAGAAAACATGAACCCTAAAGGAATACTACTTCCTTGATCATAAATATTATTAGAGAAATAACTCCCAAGACCATAAGTGTGTATGAAAGGATAACCACCACATAGAGAACAATTTCCTCCAGGGAGAATTCCCCCAGGAATCATGGAATGACTAGAATGTCCACCACTCCCTAGACCATAATTTCTCGTAGGGGGGATTCCCCCAGGAACAATGGTATACGTGGAAGGATTAGAGCTTCCAAAAATTGGTGTACTACCCCCATGGGATGTTAAATCCCCTAGAAGAATTGTTTCCCCTAGCTTGGCTAGGATTAGCCCCAAACCCACTAAACACATTCCAACTGAATGGAAAACTAGCATTCAACATTGTTGAGTTTCCTATAGGGATGCCAGAGGCAGAAGAAGTTCCACTTCTAGTGTTGAAACCAAGGATCCCCCCCCCCCCAACTAGATGGAGATCCATATGTGGGCATCAAAATATATGAAATGGGTGTGTTAATTCTATTTTTACTCATGGAAGGAAAGGAAATCATAGTCGACATCCCCCAAATGGAGACACCTGATGAAATGGGAAAATATGTTGTAGGTTCAATGGTACTATGGGACAACAAGGAGGAAATCATAGGAAACTATGATTTCAATGGTACTATGGGACCCAGAACCAAAGAGAACACCCCTAACAAATCTAGTCTAACTCTAGGTAGACCAATGGATCAAGGGGCCTTCCAAAAACTAACCCTCTAGGGTATGTCAAATCCCTAAAATATTGGCTAGCGAATGAGTGAGGAGTAGTTAGGATAACCCACACATAACAACTCTTACCAGTACAAGTACCCTTTATTAAGGAGAGCACCCTACGAAGGAACTGAAATAGAGGTTCAATGTCTACCCCGGGTACTTCAGGAACTTCCCCCCTACAGTCACCTCTGTAGATACCTAGGATAGGCCACTATGGTTACCACCTCACAATTAGTGTCTGGGAAAACAGATGAAGGTACAACCACACATATGGGTAGAGAAACTAATCCTTAAGCTTCAAGGAGGCATGGCACTTCTAAAACCCTCGTACACGTAGTAGTTGAAGCAAACTAGCAGACACCAAGACAAGTAGAGAGGGGATATCACCCTACTTTCCCCAATGCAACCTCTTTCTTAAATTTTGTGTTATAGAAGCTTCCTGACACACATGTTGTGATAATGGATTTTCACTCTCACTAGTAATGTCTAGGTTCAGTTTGGGTGGCCTTGGAGAGTTTACTCTTCAATCCTACACCAAGTCCCTAAATCATATTCTATGTTGGTTTGCTATGAAGAAAACTATTCTAATATATTTTAGATTAAGCATTATTTTTCTTATGGATGTTGATTATCAAGGGAATGAATGCAACTTTAGTGATGTTTTTTACTCTTTTCGAATCCAAAGAAGAAAAAGTGCATGCAATAAATAAATTTTTTATGTTCTACGAACTCTATATAAGGAAGGGAATATGTCTTTTTATTTTTTAGATTTTACAATAAAAAAGGAAACCTCACACACTCCCAATCAACCACTCAAGACAATCAAAGAAAATGAAAATATCCTGAAACACTAATCACACCAATAGAATCCTTTAAAACACTTAAAAGCTTCACGTTAGCACACATTTTATTTTTTTTGTTTTTTTCCTTTTTGAAATGCAAGCTTTTCTTAAACTAATGAAGAAAATAAATTTGCAAATAAAAGAAAAAGAAAAAAAACAAGCTAAAGGTTGTATGATATTGATAGTGATGCTACCAATCATACTCCAATGTGTATACGGGATAAAAAACCCAAAACTTGGAAAAATGATCTAATAGAGATTTAGAGTTTGGGAGTGGAAATTTACAAGGGTTGTAGTGCACTCTATATTTATCAGAAACATATCATGTAATTTGTCAAAATAAATCCCAATAAATCCTCTATATAATGGAGTTGGTATGGTAGAAATATGAGTTCTCTATCAAAATATGTCAACCAAACAGTCCATGCAACTGTCACAAAAAATAGAAAAATAGTTGATTTTAAATCAATGATAATTTCACTTTCCGAACACCAATTTAAGTGATTTTTTTAACTAGGATATTTTTTTGAGAGGAATTCAGATATACAATTATTTCCTTTAGTTACTGCACAAAAATTTACATAATTTGATCTGAAATCTCACCATCTTTTAAGGGGAAAACTCCTTAAGGACAAAGGAAGAAAACAAAGGTTGTCCCCAGTGGATTCACCAATTCTGTTATTGGGTAGTTCTCACCTACGGATAAGAAAGACATCCCTTGGATTTTCCCCTGATCCAAGACAGACAATGGGATAGATCACAATAAATTTCTCCCTAGATATTCTATATTTCTCCTAATTATGATATTAAAGTGGGATGGAAAGGCATGCCTAATTTTTTAAGTTTGTCCTCACGTGTTCCCAGTTGGCGCAACTCCAAAGATCCAACTCTAGCTCCTGCAACCTGCTCCCTACACACAAAGAGACAATGCACACCCTTACCAAACATATTCAAGATTAATGAATGAAATTATAATATATATCTAATCTGATCTACTCATGGAAAGATCATATCTAACACAATCAAGTATTAATCACTGAATACACAAGCATTGGAAGGGGAAAACCATATTGATCTGTGTTTAAAAATGGAGAAATAATACATCGATAACTAAATGTTACCTCAAGTCCTAACTAAATTTCTCTTGGTTCCATGTTCTCGATGCTCCTCCTTGGCCACTTCAGCTTCCCTCTCCATTTCACCAACATTGAACATGAACCTTCAGCTTCCCTCTCCATTTCAACAAAGGCAAAATGCACTTCACCAACATAAATGACACAGGAATCTTGTCAATGTCTCAACTGTATTACTGAAATTTTGAAAAAATGAATCTCTATGAGCTCTGATACAACATTAAATCATGGTCCCAACTGATCAATCTCTGATACTTCGAAATTAGAAGTATTTATAAATTATTTACAATGATCCTGTCATTAATGAGCGGGATTGAATTTAGGAAAATCTAAACCAATTCAATTTTGGATTACAAATAAATAAAGATCATTGAGATTCATTCATAGATCCATCGTTTTTTTTATGGGGTCTGTGGGTGATCTGTGCCTTTGAATCCGCTCTCTTTCCCATCTATCCTTTGACTTTCTACCTTTTGAATTTCTGAAAAATAGCATCCCGTGAAGTATTCATTTCTCCCAATATGAGATGTTTGTGTAAAAACGGTGGAAGGTTTTTGTAGATGAGCCTGTGTTGAACAAAAAAATCTTTTGGTTTTTCCTAATTTATCTCCAGCTCTCTAAAACAGCTGCCGCAAGATCATGACCAAAATAGGAAAAAATGGAAGCCTAAAAAATAGGGCTCAGAGATGTAATTGATTCTCCCAAATGATGACACCTGTGTAAAATATGGGAGAGGTTATTGTTCTTCAGCCTGTTCTATACAAAAACCTCTCTCGTATTTTCAAAATTCATTCTCGTTTGCCCAGAATCGCTCTCGGAAACGAACTGGTAAAACTGGGCGAAAACGGTTTTGATTTTGGGAAAAACAGTTTTGGAGGAGGAAAAGTGGTTTTCAGACCTCCCCCCCCCCCGGGGTGGTAAGTGGTATTGGGGNCCCCCCCCCCCCGGGGTGGTAAGTGGTATTGGGGAGGGGGGGGTCCGAGTTCACATGATGGTGACAAGTGTCCTCTGGAAAACCACTTACTCGAATCCCCCCTTGTTAAAGTTAGGATGGTCGGGGAGGTCCGAGTAACATTACAAACTTTGATTTATTTTTTTTGGGATGTGTGAAGTAAGGGAAGGGAAATTCATTTGACTTTTAAAAAAAAAAATTGTTTTTATTTGTTTTTTTATTATTTATTTTTTTTCTTATGTCTTTTCATTTTAATTTAATTTGTTTTATTTTTATTTGTTTTTACTTTTACATGTTTTCATTTGTTTTATTTATTATATTTTTTTTAATGTTTATTATGTGTTTTAATTTAGTCTTTTATTGTTTTAATTTTATATATTTTATATATGTTTTTTAATGTTTTAATTATATAGTTTTGTTTTTATTATGTGTTTTATTTTTGTTTTTATTCAAAATTTTAATTGTTTTATTATTAAATGTACTATTATTATGTTTTATATTTTTAAATTGCTTTTTAGTTTAATGTTTTATCCTAACCTAATTACTAACCTAATTGATAACTTAATAAAACTAACCTTATTACTAATTATTAACACTTATTAATTTAATCTAACTAATTATTTATTATTAATTATCCTACGTTATCTAATGACTTATTAAACTAGTTATTTTTGTAAATTTAACCCTAGTTACCTAACATCATTTCATGTAGGGATGAAATTAGTAGGGGGGTGAAGGAATGGATGTTGGAAGATTTACAGTTGGGAGTAAGCTTGTCATTGATCGCAAGAACAATGATGGCAAAGATCAACATGATCAGCAGTGCAGTGATAATGGAAAGTAAACTCCATTTTAGAATTTCGGATACCGGGAGTTGAATTGTCGAAACACTTCACCACCGAAGTGGCGAAATTGTGAAGTGGGGAAATCGTGAAGTGGAGTTGAAGTGTCAAAACACTTCACCACAGAAGTGGTGAAATGAAAAATGGTGAAATGATCCTAGCTGTTGGATCAAGGTGTGATCTGGGCCGTCAGATCCAGGAGGTGAATATGGAAGACCACGTCAGAAAGGACAGTCGTGGACCATTGGATCAAGAGGACGTGTGGCGAAAGATTAGAGCTGGTCAAAGACTCCATTTCAGAGTTTCACGAATCGCGACTTGGAGTGACGAGAATCTCCATCTAAGGATCAGCGAGATGCGAGATCACGAAAAGATCAGGACCGTCAGATCACCAAGAACGAGGGTCGTTGATCTGAGCTCCATCTCGGAGTCTCGCCTATCGCGACTTGGAGTGACGAGAATATCCATCTAAGGAACAATGAGATGCGAGATCGCGAAAATATCAGGACCGTCGGATCACCAAGAATGTGGACCGTTGATTTGAGCTCCATCTCAGAGCTTCGCCTATCACGACTTGGAGTGATGAGAAACTCCATCTTAGGAACAACGATATGCGAAATCGTGATTTAATTGTAGCCGTCAGATCAAGGTGTGATCTGGACCGTTGATCCGACTCCATTTCGGAGTTTCACGAATTGTGACTTGGAGAGGCAAGAAACATAACCACAAGAACGCCGAAATCGCGATATGCAAAATCGTGATATGATCTGATCTGTTGAATCAAGATTAGATCTGAATCGTCGAATCATAGGACAAGTGGCAAGCGATTGGAATTTCACTAACTTGGAGTCAATGGAGCATCGTGTGGAAACTCGCAAAATATGAAGTGCCTTTTGGCACAGCCTATGGTCACCGCCGGTGGTCACGAGAAGGGAAGGAGTCAGTTCAGATAAGCTCCATTTCGGGGTTTTGGGGATTGCGACTTGGAGAGTCGAGATGTCTCATATCCAGATTCATGAAATGTGAAATGGCGAAAGCGCTTTATGCATAAGTGCGTGGTTACATCCATTGGGCACATTGATGGAAGATGGAGGAAGAATATAGAGGTGCTAAGCTTCACCACAAGGATCCCGAAATGTCAAATTACGAAATGGAAAAACAGGCACAAGATTCTTTATTCTTAATCCAACGGTTCAAGTGAAGTTGAAAAAGATCGAAGGGCTACTTTTGCGCTTCTCTGTGTAATAGCTAAAACAAATGATGATCTCTGCCAGAGGACTCGAAGAGGACTGAGTGTGATTACCAAAGAAGATGAAGAGTCTCAAGGCATCTTCCAGTGGATTAAGAATTATTGATACAGGCAATTGATAGATGGAAGAGCATTGAAGCCTGTAACTGGAACAAAGAAGGTGAGCTCAATTGTCACAGAGAAGACAAAGAGTCTCAACTGCCAGAGAGCCTGAGGAATCTCAGCATAACATACAGTGATGCTGAACGAGTGGAAAAATGGCCAGAGAAGCTGAAGAGTCACGATGATGATCAGACAGAGCATTCGAGTTGTGGAGGAAATTGGCGCGGTGTGAGCATGTAGAGGAATGGCTAATATTCCATGCACAAGTTGCACAGAAACTATAAGTAGACGGTACATAGAAGAGATGGGGTTGTTGTTGTTGTTGGAGTTGTTGTGGTTGTTTTTGTTGAAGGTGATTCATGTGTGAAGAAGGAGGAGAGTGCAGCAGTTGAATTGAACAGAAGAGGAATTGTGCAGTGAATGGACATGGCGCACAGAGCATAAAAAGAAGAAGAACAGATAGCACAAGTCATGTCTGCAGGAAGGCAGTGAGGTAGATAGAGCAATGAAATGCAGCAGAACAATGATGAGTCTGGTAAGCCATTGTTGAACATTATATCACTATAATAAGTTTCAGTAGCAAAGATTTATATTTCAGGGTGGTTGGGAGGTGCTAGGGAGGACTGATGTCCTCAGAGGTTCAAGTGGGTGCTTGAAGACAGGGAGTTGGTGCTTCCTTCTAGTTGGTTCTAGAGAAACCAGGGAGTTGGTGCTTCCTTCTAGTTGGTGCTAGAGAAACCAGGGATTTGGTGCTTCCTTCTAGTGGGTGCTAGAGAAAACAGAGATTTGGTGCTCTCAGCAAGTAGCAGCTTGCAAAACTAAGGTTGTAGCCTCATTATGAGTTGGTGCTCATATGTATGATAATGTAAAGAATGTAACTATTACTTATCATATAAACAAAAAGAGGTTTTTACCTTGTATGGGTTTCCTCGGGAAATATTTGTCTCTGTGTTTCTCATATATGTGACTGATGCTGAATGTGCCATTGTTTATTTCCCTGCATTATTGTGATCATCATTCAGTGTTTTCTGCAAAGAGTTTAAAAGAAGCATATTTTTTTAAGCATGGTAACAACTGATTCACCCCCCTCCCCCTCTTAGTTTTCCAACAATGGAGGGTGAGGGAAAGAAGGATGCAACAGGGTGATGAAGGGACGGACAAAATGGATGGAGGAAGAAGTGAAATCAACCGAGCCTCGCAAACCAGATGCCTTCATCATGACAACAATGCCAAACAGATAGTTGAAGAAACAAATCACCTATGATTATAGGACCCTAACATAGGCTCCACCTGGGGATGACAACTCTTTCAGGAGGTGACAAGAACCACTGAAATATGAACATGCAGACTAGTGCTTTATCCATTGGGCCGATCCCAAAACTTTATTTTGCAATCTGTACCTGTTCTGATCTTTCAACCGAAACCAAATCAAACTGAAGACTGAAATTTGAAATTGAAAATTTGTTGAAAGGGATGCTCAAAGAGCTGAGCTTATTTGCACAATGCTACCTACCCTGTACTGCTAAAAATCATGTTGAATCAAATAATAAAAAAATGTCAATGAAGGCTGTCAAGTAGATGTTGAAACAAGTGGACTGCTTGACTGCTTGTTATCACAATAAGCATGACAACTTGACCTTGTGTCCACAGAATCAAAACTGCAAAGTGTAATGGCCACTGTTGAAAAAATATTCCATGTAGTCTACTATGGGATCAAGAAAGACATGACCTATTTCTTGACTTTCAACAAATTTATGGTCGTAATTGGGTATGACACATATTCTTTTTACATCATTATACAGTTCTTGAGATGGTTGCAAATTTTCTGCTGAAATTTGAAATGAAACTCCTATTGAAACAAACCATGAAAGAGACAGCCTAATCATGTCTATATCATAACCTATTTTAAGTTCATAGCTGGCCAATGAACCATGACTTTGACAACACAACTCATCCAACATATTAGTGATTGGGTCTTGTAGGAACTAAGATGTTTGTTGCATTGGTTCCAATGAAAGTTCTTGATCTTCTATGTGTTTATCATCCATGACATGATTAAAAATTTTCTTCAAAAACTGAAATGAATTGAATTTTAATGGTATAGATTTATAATGCATTAATTCATATTTTGTCTCAGTCTCTAAGCTTTCATCTGGAATTTGAAAATCAATGTAGCTCAAGGGTTGCAATTCTGGGTCTAGAACAACTTCCATATCATCAATGACATCCTCAACAGATTTATCAGAACATTCCCTATCTTTACTATCGACAACTTGTTTATAATTTTCTCTCAGAATTTGAAATGAAGAGAAATATAAAGGCATAGATCTTTCACTTACTCTAAGATTTGTTGCATTTTCCTCATTGTTGTCATGATTGTTGTGCACAGGTTGACTGTCATGTTTGAATTGCAACTGATCTTCTTCCTCCCAACAATATGCTGATGATGGTTTTGAAGAATTCACCTTGGTGTAATCCTCATCATAGTTATCATACTTGGGTAGAATGTCCATGAAATAAATTTCATCAAACATACACATCATATCAATTGATGGCTCCTCTACAAGTTGATTTGGATTTTCATCTGTGTCCATGTTGTGAATTAAATACATGAAATGATCATTTTCCAATCCATGATACCAAGGGTGAGTTGCAAAGTGTTTGGGAATATTGACTGTTTCTTTCTTTGTAACCAATGGAACATGATGCCTTTGAACATCAATTTCATTTCCCATGATGACTTTCTACACCATTTCTTTCATTGTGCTAGCCAGAATGTCCAGTTTTTCTTTTGAAGATTTCAGTTGCTCCTTTACTATTTTCTTCCTTTCTTCTGCCTTGATCTTTGACCTTTTGATCAACAAATTTTCTTCCACACTAATTGCACTATCTTTCATCTCCTTGAGTGTAGTAGTGTTCCTTTCTCTTAGTTGAAATGCCATCTCTGGATCAAAGGCATATGGGTAGTGTAAAAGAGTTGAACTAGAAGGTGGTCTTATATCAGCAGGCATGGAATTGTAAACTTGATTGAATCTGACTGAAAATTCTTGCACTATTTCTCCTGGTTGTCTTTTCAAATGATCATACTCTTCTAGAATGAGGAAAAGATTTCTCTTGATCTCCCATTTATTAAGGAAGATTTTTACAAACTGTTGAAGATTGGGAATGCTTGTAGCTGACAAACTTTTGAACCATTCCTTAGCTCTACCTTGCAAAGATAAAGCAAAAATCCTAATGCAGACATCATCTTCCTCAACCTCAAAAAGGTCTAGATAATTTTCAAAACCTTGTATGTGTTTTTCAGATGTGATATTACCATGTTCTCCATCAAATCTGGGAAGATGTTTGTAATAATTGGCAGGGAAATCATGGAGTATAGGGGGTAAGATAAGAGGCTTGTATCTATCTAGAATATTTACAGGTGTAGGAGTATGTACAAGGGCTGTAAAACTAGGCTTGGTCTCTTGAGGCTCCTCAGTTTGAATTTGATCAACATGAGTTTCAACAATATGGTCTTGGCCAGATTCACAAAAAGAGAGGAAATAATTAAAAATAAAACCTATTATGTCTTGGATGAAATTCCAACTTGCATACCTGATATTTTCATATTGTCTCGTCATGTTTCATATTCTTCCTCCAGTCGAGTCTTTGAATTGGAACTAATCTAGAGCTGATTACCTCAGATGTGACTCCAACCATAAACTTGCTATCTCTTTGTTTCTGTAGACTCTATCTATTCATTTCCACATACTTCACATATTTCGGTTCTGCCTCCAATAGACCTGCATTTCCATACTTCACCAAAATCATCCCAAGAAAAGTTCACCCAACTCTATCCAACGAATCCACCTCAAGGTATCACAAGTCCTCCCAAGTGGAGCGACTTGGCTCCTTGTGGGAGCTCCTCCTCTTCATCTGCCTCAGAATTACAAAGATCTCTTGCTCTCCTTGTCTTGCCAAAACTTGCCTTCATTGGTTGTGAGCCCTTGTTCTCTTACAGGCTCTCCAAAAGTCACCATCATGAACTATCGCTTCCTTTGGGGGTGTTTTTCCCATTCGCAAACCCATGTGTCCAAACGAATCGAAGTGCCCCTTGGCAGACCTGGTTTCCCAAATGAATCATTGTACCCCTTCGAGGACTTGATTTCCCAAATGAACCCATGTTCTCATCAACTGTCGTGTCCCTTGGAATTGGCGCACCCAACCTTGGTGCGCCCCTCATACCAGCATGCCCCAATCTCTTGGTCACTTCATGGTTAGGAAATCCCCTTGGTGCATTTGCATGCCCAAGGCGTCCGATTGCCCAACTTGGGTGCCAAAGAAACCCCAAGTTTTGTCTCCTTGAGGACTTGGGAAAAGGTCTCGACACCCATCTAGTCGAAGACATTACACAAAAGAGGTAAAGCTTTCTTCCTTTTCCAGATTCAATCCCACATCTTTATGTAATTCTTCTTATAGAATAATGATGAAAATCATTGCCTTCTTATTGAGGAAGGTGTTATCTAAGATTATATCTGAAAATTAGGGAGGTTTTATGCAAGACGAGTAGATAATGGATAATACTATTCTTGTTCAAGAAGCCATCCACTCAAACAAAGTGAATAAAGAAAATGGTATAGTAATAAATTTGGATATGAGAAATGCTTTTGATTGAGTGAGGAACTCTTTTTTATTTAGGGTTATGGGAAATTTTGGATTTAGTTCTGCTTTTATCAGTTGGATCTCTTCTTGCATTAGCACCCCATGGATAACACCCTTAGTGAATGGTTTCCCCACTTATTTCTTTCAAGGGAGTTGGGATCTGAGACAATGTTGTCCCTTGTCTCCAATTTTGTATATTATTATGGATGAATCCCTTAGTAGGAATATTGAGGCTGAAAGAATCATTGGTGATCAGGGGATCAAATTTTGCTCAATTTTCAAAGTGCTCGGATTGTGATGAAAACAGTGCCATTGCGTCCGTCTTGTCTTCCTGATTCCGGAGGTATATTTACTTTCGCAAACAGAGTCCGTATGGAGGAGATATCACGATCTGTCCGCCAGGCCAAACAGGCAAAAATTTGGGGTGCTGACTGTACCTGTCCGTACAGTCTATACGGCCACGTGGAGGGTCGTACCATCCTGCTGACGTGGCAGTTTGATGACATGGCGTATTCTTATTTGTTGGTGGTTTCCCAATGGGGTGTCGACACGTGTCATTGGCAGCGAATAATGTGTGGACACGTGGCCCAATCATTTGGCGCCACGTGTCACTGTTTCACTGGTTTATATGTTATGTGTAAAAGTTGTATGGAGAGTCCGCGGGGTTCGACCCCGGGACCTCTCCACAAGACAACGACTTCGTCCGTCCTCCCGGCCATTGGGCCACACAATGTTCCTTGTTAACTATGTGTATTTGCATTTATTTAAGTTTGTATAAATGTATTTTGGGCGGGGGGTCGGGCCGGGGCTTAGCCCCGGCCCGTGGTTCTATTTATAACACATGGAACCGTATGTTTAAATATTTGGCGCGGGTTTGAATATAGTCCATGGACTATATTATATGTATAACCATTGTATTAAATCCGCGCGGGGATATAACATTATGTTATATATTATATTTGTTATATAACAATGCGCGTGGTTGGTTGTACTTTGCGCGGGAGTTATTCAAATCTGTTTGCACGATTTTCAAACGGTCAAACGACTTTTATGCCCAGCCTATGGTCGCGTGAGCAATAGGACCCAGTGCCGAGGCGGTTAGGGGCTGGAGGCGCCCTAACCGTTCTACGGTTTGTACCGGTGCGCAGTTGCGTACGGGTCTTGGTTTTTCTGCTTAAATGAGCGTGTGTGCCAGGTTTGGAGAACAAGGGTGCAGATTGTAGAACTAGAGACAGCAAAGTTGGAGAAGGAGCTTCAAGGAGGCATATCTTTCTCATTTTTCGACCGTTTCAGGTGCCGAAAGAGCCCAGACAGGGGTGTTGGGACGTTGCGGAGCTATTGAAGCAGTCAGTTTATCATTTTGAGCACTGTAAGACATGTTTTTGAGCACTTTGAGCAATTTAATAATAATGATCCATTGGAAGCTGGACCAGGAGATGTAGCCCGAAGTGGGGTGAACTCCTTTATCAAGTTGTTGTGTTTATGTCTGATGTTCAATGATTTATTATGCTGTCTATGTGTATCTTTACATAAGTAATCCTTAAAATTTATGTGTTGCAAATTGATCCGATTTCTTTTAACACATAACAATTTCACTTGCAATATTTATTCAAGTTTCATGTCTTCTTCAATTTTAGATCAAGTTGGTATCAGAGAACTGGTTTTGAAGACTTGATTGTTTTGCAAGTTTTGTTTCTGATGCTCACAAGGTTGAAACTCACACGAGGAGAAGGTCAACTTGTGGAGCCAAGTTCTTATCCGAC
>ML808059.1:419373-440431 GCA_009831015.1 Picea engelmannii
ATTGAAGCAGTCAGTTTGTCATTTTGAGCACTGTAAGACATGTTTTTGAGCACTTTGAGCAATTTAATAATAATGATCCATTGGAAGCTGGACCAGGAGATGTAGCCCGAAGTGGGGTGAACTCCTTTATCAAGTTGTTGTGTTTATGTCTGATGTTCAATGATTTATTGTGCTGTCTATGTGTATCTTTACATAAGTAATCCTTAAAATTTATGTGTTGCAAATTGATCCGGTTGCTTTTAACACATAACAATTTCACTTGCAATATTTATTCAAGTTTCAAGTCTTCTTCAATTTTAGATCAATTGGGAATATTCTAGGGATCAATATTGTGAGGGGAGTCATGAGTACGAATCAGTACAAGTTCGTTGTTGACAATATTCTCTTTGGCGGTGCTTCAACCATAATTCCTTCTAGATTTAAAATGGTTTTGGATGTTTTTACAATTGTCTCAAGAGGGATGATAAAAAATTTAAAGAGTAAAATTCTTGGTTATCATAAAAAACCCCATGTGTTACAAGCAATTTCCAAAATACTACAATTTTCCTATACAGAAAATTGGTCCCCATTTAAATATTTGTGGATACTCATTCAACTACAAAATGATTCATCTCATGCATGGATGAGTGTCCTTGATAATATAAATAAATTATCTCAATGGGTTTCACAGTGGTTAAACGCAATTGGAAGAGTGGAATTGATTAAATCGGTCATCTCAACACTACCTTTATTCTATTGCTCTGTTAACGTGGCACCATTGGGTGTAATGCAAAAATTATCCAGAGAGATTAGGTTGTTTTTCTGGCAAGGGAGAAATACCAACATTAAAAAAATTCATTTAGTTCATTGGAAGATGGTCCAAGGCCCCCAAATAAGAGGAGGTATTGGGATAAATGATTCATCTCTAATGAATTATGCAATTAGGGAAAAAATATTATGAAGATTAATCATAGGTAAGCTTGAGTGGTGGACAAAATCTATCTAGAAAAAATACTTGTGAGGCGATAGGAAGAGATGTATAGAAAGTATAGTGGAAAACCAAAGAGGATCATACATCTAGAAACTCATCAAAGAAGTGTCTCCCCTAATTTAATCCAAGCTTACTTGGATTCCTGGAAACAATTATCAAATATCGATTTGGAATGATAACATAATTAGGAAACCATCCCTCTCTTAGCCCAAAATGTCATCCTTTAAAACTTTGGACAGACGAAAAATAATTTCAAAACCCTTTATGATATCTCAAATTGGTTAGTAGGCTCAAATCATTGGTTGTGTTGGAATATTGGCTCCCCACCCCAATCAACTTCTTCATTTGACCTCAAAATTAACTAAGGCTTTGAGTCGATGTCTGCCTTGGGAGATTCACACATGATATCATAGAGGTTACAATGAAGCTGAATATTTTGTTAAGGGGGATACTAAGCTCAACTTTTCTCTCTCCCTTACCCCATAAATATTCAATCTAGAAGAACATTTGGCATAATGACAAGTTACCCAAGATAACCATCTTTTGTTGGATCATGGTGCCTACAAAACTCCTCACAACATATAATTTGAGAAAGAGAAGATTCCATGGTCCCTATAGGTGTGAGTTATGCTATACCAATGAAGGATCTATCCATCATTTAGTTTTTTAATGTAGGTTCACCAAGGAAGTTTGGAGCTCTATGTTTGTTGGAACCAACCATAGGGTAGGAAAACCCCTTTCATGGAAAAAAATATTCCCTCATAGGAGGAAAACTTATAGGGGTTCTTTGCAATATAAAATCACTTTGAAGAGAATTTGGAATGATCTTCCCCAATACATTTGTTGGAAGATATAAATTTCCAGAAATAATGCAATGCTTAATTAGATTAAGGACAAACTAGCCTTGGTATTGGCCAAGCTAAGGGCCTCCCGGTGGAATATATGAGTTATAATATTAAGGGGGATCAATAGGTTTTGGAGAGGGATGAAGAAACTTGGTTTAATTAGTTTCAAATTCACAGAGACGCATAGTCTCCCACTATTAAATTAAATTAGAGCCTTCATTGGATAATTCGGTTGGGAAACTAGGAATTCATGGATTGGAAAAGGGATAAGAATTACTTCTTCTTGTTTTCTAATGGAGCGTTAAAGAAAAACCCAAGGGAGACATGTGCAAGGGGGATTATCTTCAATCCTGGAGGAAATATGGTACCTACATATGCATGGGGATGGGGACAAGTCACCAACAACAAGGTAGGGGCATATGCCCTATTGCAAGGCATATTGATAGCTAGGGAATAATGAATCAAATCTTTGAAAATTGTTGGGTATTCTATGGTCATCATCAAATACATGATTGGCATTGTGACACCGAAGGACAACAAATTGGAAATTATCATTGCCGGGATAAAGAAAGAGTCTAGCCTCTTGATGCAATCCTCCTTTTTCCATGTCAAAAGGAAACTAAATCCATTGGTAGATAAATGAGCTAATGTATCCACAAATCTAGAGCTTGCAATATTAATGAAAAATAGGGGCAATGTTGCATGTTATATATCTTAGTATTCCCCCTTGGAATGGCAGTTTCCCATCACATTAACTTATGCATGAGTGAGTGGACAAAACATAATATTCCTTTCCTCGATATGGGAGCTTGGAGGACACCCCATCATACTTTTAGCATGCAAACATTATAACATCTCACAACATTTGAAGGCTCTATAATTATAGTGCACATTAGTTTTAGGATAATGGAGACTGTAGGCGATGGAATTGGGCATCAAAGTAACTTATTTTCAGTGGGGATAACATCATTGGTATGTCTAATTTCTCTCCTTGGGCTATTTGTCGACACCACCTATGTAGGCTTGGGTATTGAATTTGAGTCTAGAGATTTGAATTTAGGGGAAGTTTTTTTCTTATGTGGATTTTGTGTGATTCTATCTAAGGTTTGTTTTTGTTTGATGTTTTTCCTTCCCTTGGCCTCATTTTGGTCTTTGGAGTTTCATACTTTGGGGATTTTTGGTAGCGTGGGTGTTATTTGTCTCAATCTTGGTGATTTTAATGGGCAGTTAAATGGGTTCAAAGTTGGATTTTAGGGGAACTTGAGAAGGATTATGGCCTTCCCATGCTTCCTTCCTTCATAACCTTAGTCCTTGGGTTTATTTTTGTGGGTTCTCTTCTACCTCTCAACTTGATGGAATTTTCCTATCTATTAGGGTAAGGTGAATCTTCTGTGTTTGAATTCAATAGAGAAAAGATTCCCTGGTTTTATCTTGGCGATTTTTCCCTTAGCAAGTCTAATTTTTGGAACTGGGTTCGAGTTTACAATCAATAAATTTTTCTAAGTTTGAATATTTTTGAGCAAGAACTAGGTTAAAATTGTAAATAACTTGTCTTGTGGTAACTTGTTTTGTATCTCATCTTCTAGAAGATTTATAAAAAAAAATTATGGTCTTTTTCAATCTAGAATTAATCTCTTGCTTTTAAATTTCTCGAAGTTAAATAATGGTGAAATTCCTGAAGAGAAAAGAATTGTCTCGGGTTTTAACTCTATTTCAAGTTTGAAATTCATAATGAGAGTTCAAGAAAGATTCGTTTCTATTGTTCTAGGTTTCTATAATTCCTCCTTTCATGACTCCACTTATCAGTTTTGGATAATGGAGCAATACAATGTGGATAACGGTCTTATTAAAGTTGAGTGTAACATGGTTAAGATTTTGGCTTTGAATCTTTGGAAATAAAATATATCTTTAGCCTCTAACAATTGGGCCTTTAACAACTCAACACATGCTAATTTAAAGGAAGATACAATGCTTTAGCTCAAAAAATCAATGGATATGGAACAACAACACTCTCCTACCTATGATATGGGACAATAAAAAGCAAATAACAACTAAACCCTTCATTAAATTTTATGTATTTTAAAGTTACAAGACTTTCAAGGATTATGTATTTTAAAGTTATAAAACTTTCAAGGATGTGAGACAATAAGAAGCAAATAACAACTAAGCCCTTCATTAAATTTTATGTATTTTAAAATTACAAGACTTTCCAGGATTATGTATTTTAAAGTTACAAAACTTTCAAGGATTTTTTATAAAGCAGACCACGAACAAAAACACTTGGAATTTTTTCCACTTAGTATGTACTAAATTACTTTTTTGCATAATTTTATCTTTCTAAAATCTTTAGACAATTGATGTAACTACTATTATCTATGCTACAAGCCTCATATTAATATAACATTTATGTTTTGGTTTATATATACATGGTTATCGCATTCGCTCATGAAGTGAAGCACACATTTGTTTGAAACAACTATCCATTTAAACAAGTGTATTAAAAAACAAAATGTGGTATATATATAACTATCATGGATGAAAATAAAAGGAAGCTAAAAGTGTAATGGAATTGTGGTTTGTAATTGTCCCGGTAGAAAATTACCACTTCAACGAAGGAAAACATAAGATATATTAGTTGAAAACATATGATATATTAAGTTTCATTGTTATATATTTGATATAAATTTATGTAAATTGTGAATAGTTCACTTATTAATATTAAAATGTATTGATTTGACTCAAGTGAGGATGGCATAAAGATGCTTGATCTTGGCTAAACTATTGGGGAATCATGGAAGAAACCATTTTGCAGAATAAAGATACTATTAAAAAAAACGCCAAATCAAAATTTAAGGAAAAAATGTGGTGTGATAAAGAGTTAGAGAAAAAAAGAAAATTAAGGTATCATAAAGATGTAATCAACCCTAATCTAGAAGATCAAAATTATCTATCTGTTTTGCCAAGTGTAAAGAAAAAAATAAGCATTGCTAAGACAAGAACAAATTCTCATGAGCTCCAAAGTGAAACTGGGCGTTGGTCAATTCTTAAAATGCCATGGGATGAAAGAGTGTGTCACCTTTGTGACAGTAAGAAGGTTGAAGATGAAAAGCACTTTCTCTTAGATTGTTCAGCCTATACCCATATTAGATCTCATTTTCAAAATATTGATCACACTACCAACCTTCCTAACCTCTTAACTCAACAAAAGTATGGTGATCTTAGAAAGCTTCTCTTAATGCTTTTCGAGCACAGAAACAAAATTCTAAAGAATCACAAGTAATCACTTACCCTCTTAAGGTCCGATAGACCAATTAAGTCTTAGTGGACGTTAATCATCGTCATCATATTATCAAAATGAATGTAATTTGCAAATTTTTTAATTATTTATATTTAAAATGAATGTAAATTATAAATTATATCATTTATATTTGTATAGTCTAAACATTCTAAGTTTTTTTAATATTTTTGGTCAATTTTATTTGAGATTTGACTAAAAATTATTGGATTTACATATTTTTGTTGTTAAATACTTATAATCGAAATGTTTTAAGTATTTTTCAAAGCCTTGAATTTATTTATACATTTTAAAATGCAATTTAAATAATAAAAAATGATTAAATGGTAAAAATCTAAAATATTGTATTTATATTCTACCATTTATATTTAAATGTATTGTATTTACCAATAATGTACATCATATTAAGATAAGTAAAGGTGCATTGAATTTATTTATACTGTAACGTTACATTCATTTCTACATATTCTAATGTTACATTCATTTCTACATATTCTATTTACAAGATTAAGATGGATGTCTATCTCAACTATTTAGATGGATATGATGCATTAAGTTCAAAATGTGATTAAAATAGATAAAATGTATTATCCAATTGATTTTGAAAAAATCAACCTCAATGATTTGGAAAGGAAAGTCATTATAATTATATATGAATCACTTGTTAAAATCATTATAATTATATATGAATGATTTATTAAAGTTATTATAATTATATATGAATGATTGATAAATAATAAATTAATAATAATAATAATAATTTAGAAAAGAAGAAAAAACCTAAAGATTTACTAAATTGGATGTTATTTTATTCAACAATTAGTAAGAACAAATTTCATTTAGTAAAAACAAATTTCATTTATTGGTTCAATTAACTACTTCAAATTGGAATATTTTCCTAATAAAATAACCATTTTATTATCTAGTGGCATAAAAAATTATCATGTGAGTGAAATAATTGAGGAATCCCTCATTTCACACAAATATATATATTTTTTTAAGTTAATATTTAGGACAACGTGTCAATAATGACATCAAAGATTTGGAACGTGGCGTGTGGTTTGAAATATCAAGAAGGAACGTGGCGTGTGGTTTGAAATATCAAGAAGGAGGACATTTTATGTAGATTTGACGTTTAATTATTTTAATTACACGTCATAACTTCCAGTAGGAGGACAGTTATAGTATAGGTGGAAGAGGGTTTTAGTAGTTGGTTTAGGGGTGGAGAGGGTTATATTTGAAAGTTGATGATGATCACTTTTTGACACTCTAAGTTAACATATAAATAGAATTCGATACAACTAGCTTTTTTATCTTAATGAAAAGTACAAATTTGAATCTTTGATAATACAGTTTTACAATATTTAATGTGAAGAGAAGATTAGATGATTTTTTTGTCCACAATTTACCATAGTGTTACTTTTCAAATTTAGAGCAATAGTTTGGCTTAAGTTTATATTTATAATCTGACAAAAAAATTTATAAATTTTATGTAGCAAAGACTTTACTAATTCAATTAATATGGAACGTTTATTGAAATTTTTATATTCATAAAAATATATTTAATATATTTATAGTTTTACATTTATATAAATATATTTATATTTTTTATAATGATAGCTTTGGAATTTGGATTTTGTAGAAGTTAGGTTTATTATTCATTACAATATTATATTCTCAGTTATTAGTAGTCTCTGCCAAAGCACAACTATAGCAATCAGTTTTGGTTGACTATTTATTAATTTGGAGTTGACTAACAAAAATTTAATAATTTGTTATAGTTAAACTTTACATTTTGAATTTTATTATTTTGTTTAGATATTTAAATTTATTTATCTTTAATATGATTGGATAATTTCTTAAGGGTCTTATTGTAGAAAGGATGGTGCCACTTCTTTATCATACAAATGACTTGCGACTTTCACATCAGACAACTTTATTCACAGTAAATACTTGGGCAAACAAAATTTAATATGTTGTACGTTAAGGGTCTTAAAAAACATTAATGAGAGTCGACTGCATAGGTATAGTTTTTTAATGTTGTTTTGAATACATGGGTGTTTTCTATGCAACACGTAGGCATTTAATAATGAGAGTCGACTGCATAGGTGTAGTTTTTTAATGTTGTTTTGAACGCAGGGGTGTTTTCTATGCAACACATAGGCGTTTAATAATGAGAGCCGACCGCATAGGTATAGTTTTTTAATATTGTTTTGAATGCAAGGGTGTTTTCTATGCAACACGTAGGCGTTTAATAATGAGAGTCGACTGCATAGGTATAGTTTTTTAATGTTGTTCTGAATGCAGGGGTGTTTTCTATGCAACAGGTAGGCGTTTAATAATGTGTGTGTGTGTGTGTGTGTGTGTGTGTGTTAATTGTTTGGCAATGGTTCGATCCGATGCATTGATTCTTTGGCAGATGGCTTGATTTGGTGCATTAATTGTTTGGAAGATCTAGTCAACTGGTTAGCTACTTCATGTTTGCCTGCTTTACCATACAACCACCATCTATAGTTTCTCTCGTCTAACTTTCAGTGTGGCCACATCTCTTCGTGATTCCAAGAGCTTCTTCAACAAGACATTTGCAGAAGTCACAGTTCTTGTAACATAACCTTGTGTTGTGAAGCATCGATAGTGACAGTGTGCAGAGTTGCAACAATAAGGTATGTGATTACTTAGTATCTCTATGGAATCTTTGTTTGATGAGATACAGTTTTCTCAGTTACAGTAAACAACATTTTTGTTTTCTCATGGAAATTGTCTGTAACCCAAACTACACTCGTCTTTTGGATTTCTAACATAGTTTTTCATTTATTTTTATGTTGATGCATGCAATCGTATTTCCTCCAATTTACAATTTGACACTTAGCATCAACTATGGCCATGTAGTGGACAACCTTACACCATTGTTGTCGGTCGTGGCCCTAATAAAATACCTACAAGCCGGCTACGTCAAAATCTATGATGTCGATCCCCAAGTCCTGTCAGTGCCATCCAACACCACCCTCCAAGTAATTATTTATTTCCTTAAAATATAATGTCAGCTTTTGCTTGGAACTGTGAGAGCATTCTAAGAAATAATTTAATTAGCACCTTTGCAGGCTGGGGGCTCATATATTTGATATTAGTAGCAATAGTTTTGTTAGCACTGGGAATCTTGCTCTTCTCGTCATTCTGCTTTGGGAGATCAGAGATCCAAAGAAATGCTGCAAATTTCCCATCCATCCCCATTTTAAAGTAGAAAATAGTTGATCTTGCACTTCAATTGCCTTGTTCTCTAGAGAGTCAACTTTATAATTACTTTCTCTATAGAGATATCAGATTTCTGGACTTTGAAAAAGAGAGAGTAGTTGTTTGAATCCATGTACAAAGCTTGAATTCAAATCTAGAATATCATTTCTAGGAGGGTTCAACACTGATTCATTCATGTTCAGTCAATGTGTCCACCAAACAAATCTGCGAAGTAGATCCCAAAGAAGTTTGAGGAAGCAGATTCCAGAGAAGTTTGAGGAAAGGCTTGGTTGAGAGTGTGTAGATAATAATTATTAGTCCAATTGACAAAAATATGGACCCATGACAAGGGTTTGAAAGATAGAAGGTAAACATTAATCTGCAGATTATTTAGCATAAGCCATCCTTTGTAGGTTATTCAGATTTAGCCTTTGTAGATGACAACTAGCAATAAGCCTTTGTAGATTGTTCAGAATAAGCTTTGTAGATTATTCTGAATAAGTCTTTGTAGATGACAATTAACAATAAGCCTCTGCAAATTTCCATATGTTCTTCTCATATATTTATTTTTACACTCAATTTCTTATGTGCCTAGTTACTAGTTCTCCTATACCACTACACGTCAGTTTGGATAAAAAAACAAGTATTGCACACTCTCCTATTCATTCTCTATGGATATATGGAGGCTATACTCTAGATAGATAAGTAAAGTTGACCATTAATTTTCCTTCCTCCAAGGAAATAAGTTGAATTTGTTTTTCTGGCTATAGATTAATCGATTTTAGCAAATGCTACAACCTGCTCTGTTTATATGTAATTCTGGATGAATTTACAAGTTAAAATTAAACATGAAATGGTATGTGTAAATTTATTTATGTGTAATCTCTTTGGATATGTATTATTTTCTTTTTTTTCTGATTATAGATTAAAATTTAGATTAGCCCAGTAAGTGAGATGCGGGGATTAATTTGATTTTAGTAAATGCACACAATGTTCAAGTAAGGCATAAAGTGTGACAGTGGGAGCCAATGCTACATGGATTTAAATCAACATATGCGACCATTTCCAATTTTAATTCCAATTTTAAGTGCCCTGATTTCCAATTATTATTCTTTGTCGATATTGTAATGGATTTGGTTTGAATAATGTGAAACCCTATTAATCAAGTCACACTTTGAATAATGTGAAACCCTATTAATCAAGTCACACTCCATTTATTATCTAAGTTTTAATAAATTCATCATCCAACTATCTTATTGTTAATGTTTAAAAAATCATTTAAAAAAAGATGGCAATAGACTCATAAAAACATGACGACAAGAAGTTTTGCCACCTTCAGCGATGTACAAAATCCCAATATATGAATATATATGCATCTAGGAAAGATAAATGGGCAGTCTAACAACATTTTTTCCTCAAATTCTATTTAGAAATAGTTAGTGTTAGAGTAGTTTAGCAGTTTAATTTTAGGTAATTCATTATTTATTTTTCATTGAATTCACAGAATTTCATCAATTTCTATGTTTTGAGATGGAGCCATAGAATAACAAGCGAAAAATTACTAGATTGCATAAGGAGACACAACTCAAAATTAGATTTAAATTTTAAATCCATGTGTGACAGTGGGAGCCAAACGTCATCACTCCTTCTGCATGGATTTAGGTCAACAACACATTCAACCCGAAAGCACTGATTCAACACAATGGATTGAAGATATGCATGGATTCAATGTCTTGTCTGATAATACCTTAGGTGATTTCAAATGAAATAGATTTATTTATTTAATATTTATGTTAGGAATTGTGCTAATCCAAGATGAATTGTAGACAGGATTGGAGTCCAACATAATATTCCCATTAGTTTTCCAGAACCTTACTTCAAGAATTACGAGGATACGAACCACCTATAACTTTTAAGGTTTCTTTATCAACTACAGGAGATCAACTCTCTGCCATGGAATCCTTGATTCAATAACAAGTGATGAACCTTCCACAATGGAATCCATGACTGACTACACTGGATTTTTATCTTAATGGATGCAATCTACTCAGCACTACCCAAGTAGTCTTTGAGTATAATACTGGAACCTACTCAGCACTACCCAGGTAATATTTGAGTAGAATTTTAATGTATAGTTTTTTAATGTTGTTTTGAATACATGGGTGTTTTCTATGCAACACGTAGGTGTTTAATAGTGAGAGCCGACTGCGACTGCATAGGTATAGTTTTTTAATGTTGTTTTGAACGCAGGGGTGTTTTCTATGCAACACGTAGGCGTTTAATAATGAGAGATGACCGCATAGGTATAGTTTTTTAATGTTGTTTTGAACGCAGGGGTGTTTTCTATGCAACACGTAGGCGTTTAATAATGAGAGCCAACCGCATAGGTATAGTTTTTTAATGTTGTTTTGAATGCAAGGGTGTTTTCTATGCAACACGTAGGCATTTAATAATGAGAGTCGACTGCATAGGTATATTTTTTTAATGTTGTTTTGAATGCAGGGGTGTTTTCTATGCAACAGGTAGGTGTTTAATAATGTGTGTGTGTGTGTGTGTGTGTGTGTTGATTGTTTGGCAATGGCTCGATCTGATGCATTGATTCTTTGGCAGATGGCTCGATTTGGTGCATTAATTGTTTGGAAGATCTAGTCAACTGGTTAGCTACTTCATGTTTGCCTTCTTTACCATACAACCACCATCTATAGTTTCTCTCGTCTAACTTTCAATGTGGCCACATCTCTTCGTGATTCCAAGAGCTTCTTCAACAAGACATTTGCAGAAGTCGCAGTTCTTGTAACATAACCTTGTGTTGTGAAACATCGATAGTGACAGTGTGCAGAGTTGCAACAATAAGGTATGTGGTTACTTAGTATATCTTTGTTTGATGAGATATATTTTTCTCAATTGCGGTAAACAAACTTTATGTTTTCTCGTGGAAATTGTTTGTAACCCAAACTGCACTTGTCTTTTGGATTTCTAACATAGTTTTTCATTTATTTTTATGTTGATGCATGCAATCGTATTTCCTCCAATTTACAATTCAACACTTAGCATCAACTATGGCCATGTAGCGGACAACCTTACAACATTGTCGTCAGTCGTGGCCCTAATAAAAAACCTGCAAGTCAACTACATCAAAATCTACGACGTCGATCCCCAAGTCCTCTCTGTGCCATCCAACACCACCCTCCAAGTAATTATTTATTTCCCTAAAATATAATGTCAGCTTTTGCTTGGAACTGTGAGAGCAGTCTAAGAAATAATTTAATTAGCACCTTTGCAGGTCGGGGGATCATATATTTGATATTAGTAGCAATAGTTTTGTTAGCACTGGGAATCTTGCTCTTCTTGTCATTCTGCTTCGGTAGATCAGAGATCCAAAGAAATGCTGCAAATTTCCCATCCATCCCCATTTTAAAGTAGAAAATAGTTGATCTTGCACTTCAATTGTCTTGTTCTCTAGAGAGTCAACTTTATAATTACTTTCTCTATAGAGATGTCAGATTTCTGGACTTTGAAAAAGAGAGAGTAGTTGTTTGAATCCATGTACAAAGCTTGAATTCAAATCTGGAATATCATTTCTAGGAGGGTTCAACACCGATTCATTCATGTTCAGTCAATGTGTCAACCAAACAAATCTGTGAAGTAGATCCCAAAGAAGTTTGAGGAAGCAAATCCCAGAGAAGTTTGAGGAAAGGCTTGGTTGAGAGTGTGTAGATAATAATTATTAGTCCAATTAACAAAAATATGGACCCATGATGAGGGTTTGAAAGATAGAAGGTAAACATTAATCTACAGATTATTTAGCATAAGCCAACCTTTGTAGGTTATTCAGATTTAGCCTTTGTAGATGACAACTAACAATAAGCCTTTGTAGATTGTTCAGAATAAGCTTTCTAGATTATTTGGAATAAGTCTTTGTAGATGACAACTAACAATAAGCCTCTGCAAATTTCCATGTGTTTTTCTCATATATTTGTTTTTACACTCAATTTCTTATGTGCCCAGTTACTAGTTCTCCTATACCACTACACGTCAGTTTGGATAAAAAAAAACAAGTATTGCACACTCCCCTGTTCGTTCTCTATGGATATATGGAGGCTATACTCTAGATAGATAAGTAAAGTTGACCATTAATTTTCTTGCCTCCGGGGGAAGAAGTTGAATTTGTTTTTCTGGCTATAGATTAATCGATTTTAGCAAATGCTACAACCTGCTCTGTTTATATGTAATTCTAGATGAATTTACAGGTTAAACTTAAACATGAAATGGTATGTGTAAATTTATTTATATGTAATCTCTTTGTATCTGTATTATTTTCTTGTTTTTATGATTATAGATTAAAATTTAGATTAGCCCAGTAAGTGAGATGTAGGGATTAATTCGATTTTAGTAAATGCACACAATGTTCAAGTAAGGCATAAAGTGTGACAGTGGGAGCCAATGCTACATGGATTTAAATCAACATATGCGACCATTTCCAATTTTAATTCCAATTTTAAGTGCCCCAATTTCCAATTATTATTCTTTGTCGATATTGTAATAGATCTGGTTTGAATAATGTGAAACCCTATTAATCAAGTCACACTTTGAATAATGTGAAACCCTATTAATCAAGTCACACTCCATTTATTATCTAAGTTTTAATAAATTCATCATCCAACTATCTTATTGCGAGTGTTTAAAAAAATCATTTAAAAAAAGATGGCAATAGACTCATAAAAACATGACGACAAGAAGGTTTGCCACCTTCGGCGATGTACAAAATCCCAATATATGAATATATATGCATCTAGGAAAGATAAATGGGCAGTCTAACAACATTGTTTCCTCAAATTCTATGATAGAAATAGTTAGTGTTAGAGTAGTTTAGCAGTTTAATTTTAGGTAATTCAATATTTATTTTTCATTGAATTCACAGAATTTCATCAATTTCTATGTTTTGAGATGGAGCCATAGAATAACAAGCGAAAAATTACTAGATTCCATAAGGAGACACAACTCAAAATTAGATTTAAATTTTAAATTCATGTGTGACAGTGGGAGCCAAACGTCATCACTCCTTCTGCAGGGATTTAGGTCAACAACACAGTCAACCCGAAAGCACTGATTCAACACAATGGATTGAAGATATACATGGATTCAATGTCTTGTCTGATAATTCCTTAGGTGATTTCAAATGAAATAGATTTATTTATTTAATCTTTATGTTAGGAATTGTGCTAATCCAAGATAAATTGCAGACATGATTGGAGTCCAACATAATATTCCCATTAGTTTTCCAGAACCTTACTTCAAGAATTACGAGGATACCAACCACCTATAACTTTTAAGGTTTCTTTATCAACTACAGGAGATCAACTCTCCGCCATGGAATCCTTGATTCAATAACAAGTGATCAACCTTCCACAATGGAATCCATGACTAACTACGCTGGATTTTTATCTTAATGGATGCAATCTACTCAACACTACCCAAGTAGTCTTTGGGTATAATATTGGAACCTACTCAGCACTACCCGGGTAATATTTGAGTAGAATTTTCTCCTTTTCATACATACTCTTATGCTATATCTCTACCCTTCCTATATCCGTGTTGGCAGCTACTCAGCGTTGGATTTTTCCTATGTGTCTATTCCTAAAACATTAGACTTCCTTGGTCGTAGCTTGTCCTTCCTATATCCGTGTTGGCAGCTACTCAGCGTTGGATTTTTCCTATGTGTCTATTCCTAAAACATTAGACTGCCTTGGTCGTAGCTTGTGCACATGTGTATTCTGGCAACAAGGCATGCAAGTCCTACAATCTAGAAAACATCCCTTTGGTTGTCATGTTATTTTAGTAACATTGGGCATCTTCTTTGTTACCAAAACTCTCATAGAGTGAAATTTTAATCTGGGCTTTCTGGAAAATTCTATATATGCTATTGCATTGTATAGATTCTTAGCCATAGATGTCAAAATTAATCTGCAAATGTATCATAATTTGTTGTTTACTTGAGTCATGCAAAGATATTAAAACCTATCATATTTTGTTGTTTAATTGAGACATGAAAGGATATAAAATTTAAATTAGGGTGGAATTTTTTTTATTAAAAATGATTTTTCAAATATTTAAAAAACTTTATATATGTGAAAACATTTAACATATTAATATATTTTGTGTGATTGTTATATATATAAGTAATTTTTTTATAAAGCAAATCTTTCATCTTTTTCCAAAAGTTGATATATGTGGAAACATACAGCCAATTAATGAATTTCTAAATAGGTGTTGGAAATAGTATAGAGTTTGATTTGAATCAACACCATTTTTTTTTCTGAAAGTTAGCCCACAATTTTTAATGCAATACTTTGATTGACCAGTGGACTCCACTATATGTACTACTAGAATTTGTATTGAAGTGATTTTGTTGACTTAGCCTCATCCCTCTATAATTTCACATGACTCTTCAATTCGTGTTGAAGTGTTTTTGTTAAGCTAGTCTCATCAGTCTATAATTGCACACAACTCTTATTTGCAATGTTAGTTTTATAGTTTGGGCATTTCATATGTCTTGATGGCAAGTATTTTCCCATAAAAATTGTATATATCTTTTATAATCTAAATGCTTGGAAATTCTGTAAGATGTCAATATGTTATCTTGAGATCAGATTGTCTTTTTCTAGGTTTGTAATTATGCTTTCCATGGTTATATGAATTAAATGAACTTAAAAAATTATTATTGTTTTTCTTTACAGGAGCAAACAATAGTAACAAAGAAAAGTTGAAGTTAAAGGAAACAAAAATCAAGGTATGCACCTTTGAAACTATATTTCCATTTTTTATTTCTGGTTAGGTAATGCCCTAAACTTAACCTAGGAATAATTTGAGTACCATAAATTACAAAAATGGAAAAAATAATAGACGTTGAAAGCTACCAAATGAAAGAGAACTGCATTATACATAATAGCATCGATCATGTGTTGAATACCAATGGTATTTTTAGATTGCATGCATTCTCCTATACTCCAGAGATTTCTTGTTTGATGCATTTCAAGTCATATTACACTTTTGTTATTCATCAATTGAATTACGAAATGAATTAATAGATCACTTCTTATTTTTTTTAAACAATGGTGATGTAGAAGCATTACAGTCATATAAATATGAACTAGCATTTGATTTTTTGTACCAATTGCATGTAATTCATGACGTTCAGACATACCTTCACAAAATGCAATTTTTTGCATCTACAAATTTGAACCAAACTAAAAGAGGCCTATGGGGAGATACATTTTGCATACGATGGCTAGCCAAGTGTTTAAATGTATCAATTGGAATTTGGTCCTTAACAAAGGAAACAAGATATTTTATATTTAATAAAGATGCAAATACAAAACAATATTTCATTTTGTTTCATGATGCAAATCCTATTAATGGTCACTATGAACCATTGATTTGCAAAAAAATGTCCAACTGCACTTTTGAAGAAACTAATATTTTCTTATCGCTAATGTGCAAAGATCTTGAATGCCATTGGAAATGTATTATGCATGATATGCATCGTCATGGATTGAACAAAGAAACAACTAGTACATCTAATTGCGGGGACGGTCTTTTTAGTGCAATTTTCTATTTGGTGGCAATAGACTTTGATGTACATTCTTTAAGACTTTATGTTGTGCATTCCTTTTGCAATGCAATTATGAGTGGTGATCAAAATACATTTCATTGCTTGCAACAACACCTAGTTGGTGATACTATACAAAATATGACAATGACTAGCACTTGGAAAAGGTATCTCATAAATATGGCAATGCCCTATAAAAAATGGAAGGTAGCCATTTTGTTTGAGATGGATATCGATCATATTCAAAGTAAATATATGAGTGTGGTCTTGCTTTACTAATAGCATTGCCAACTTCTATTTTTCCAGTTCAAACTCTGACATAACATTTGATGTCATGTCATTTGAAACAAATGCATCACACATTCACTATGAACCACTACTAAAAGAACAATGTGAACATGAATGCATTGAAAATTGTGATCATCTTACAATAAGGCCAAACAAAAAACATAAGATTTATTACCCTTTGGTTAATGAAATTCCAAGTGCAAAAAGTAGAAGCAAATGCATACTGCTACCTGAACATGTACTAGAAAATCATCAACATATACAACATGTCCATAGTGAGCAAACATTGACATTGAAAAATAGTAATGACAAGTTTCAGATAAATTTTCATCAAGCAAAAGAAAGCCCAACTAAAAAGTGTAGGCTCACTTATCACAAATTTAAAAAAATGGCACGAGCAAAAAGAAAATGCATTGACACATTCTCTATTGAACGTGGCATAGATAGAGATGTAGATGGACATTGTACATATTTTCTCAATGCAAAAACACCTCCTAGTCATAGCAAAAAAATGACATATCATAGATTGAAACAACTAGCGCATAGCAATGGAAACAAAAAAGAAGCGTCAACTACCAAATATTTCCACGTAAAAAATAAAGATGCAAAGCAAATTTATTGGCAACAAATTCAAGACATACCTAGCAACAAATGTGAAATATGTGAAGAATTTCATTTTGCAAAGACCATTAAGTTTCTTACACATGACTTGGAAAAAGAGTATCTAAGCCTAACATAAAATGACGGATCGTTTTCAACTAAAACAATATGTGTTTCTTTCAAAAGAGCACTTCAAAATGGAAAATTGCCAAAGTTTGCAACACCTGAACAAATAAGACGTAACGTGTCATTACCAGTTACAAGTACACTTTCAAAACTTAAAGAGAGGCTTGTATCATTGAGAATTACATTTACACAAATTAGATAATGGGGTTATAAACGATCCCAAATGGGCTTAACTGGATCAGTTATCAATGTACATGTCCATATTGATATTGTGCAAAAAGCATTGCCACATTTTGTGAATGAAACAACAACAATCGCAATTGCATTGAAAAGGCGATTGCAATACAAGAATGCATATCCAACAGGAAAAGTACGTGTACACATTTTCATCAAAGCACTGAAAGAATTATGTTCTAGAACTTTATATAAGAATGAAAACATTTCTATAAATAAGGATTGGAACCATGTTCTAGAAAAAGACAATGATAAATCCATCGAAATTGCACATACTAATTATGAAAGTGATACAGAGAATGAATCAGAAAGTGAAATACCTACAAAGACACTAATAAATGGATTCACGAAATCACAATGCATCCATGATTTGTAAGACAAGATCATTGAACTTGCATCAGCTGAAGGAAAACATCCACTTGGGATTTTCAAGGATAAATATGCAGAAGAAATGACCTTTCCAACATTATTCTATGGAAATCCATGTGATGATGACATTACAAAGAGATTCAACTCTGAAAATTAGTGCAATGGGAGTTGTTACATGCAAGTCATGCTTTATCATATCACACAACAAATTTGTTTTTCAAAATAGTGTGAATAATAATTGACAAAGTGCTCTCTCGCATATGGATACGAATAAGAAAAGGGCGGTTAAAAGGGAGAAATTTATTAGCAAAAGATGTTAAGTTCGAACCAAACTTAGAAAAAATATTGAAATATGATATTGGATACATAGATTTCAATAACATTCTCATTTCTCTTGATTACCTGCAACATATGAAGAAAAATATGTTTGCAATGATATGACAGTTGGGGCCTCCAACTTTTTTCATCACATTTACAAGTGCAGAGCATCGATGGAATCCATTGGTGACAACATTAACTGAGTTGCATAAGAATAGAAAAAAGAGAAAGCATATTGAAACATTAGAAGATGACAAAATTGATTACCTCATAAGAAAATACCCAGTCACATGTAGTCATTACTATAGACACAGAATCAATGTTATCAAACAATTGATATGTCATGATGAAATGTTCTTTGAAAAAGTGTTAGACTGTTACTTTGTAACAAAGTTCCAAAATAGGGGAAGTGAACATGAACATGGATTGTTATGGATAGAAGACGCTCCAATATATGGAAAGAATAGAAACTCAGAAATTGAAAATTTCCTGGACAAATACATAACTTGTAACACATATCATTTGGATATAGATATTGCCAAAATGCATAAGCATTTCCATACAAGAATTTGTAGGAAGTGGAAGAATTCACATTGTAGATATAATTTCCCTATGTTTCCAATGGAAAGGACAACAGTGCTTGAACCAATTAATTTAGTTGACAAAGCACTCAATGAGAAGTCAAAGTCTCTATTAACATTTCTGGAAGGAAAAAATTATGATTGCTTAACAAGCTTCGAAGACTTCTTGATGGAGATTGAACTGAAAGAAGATGAATACATACAATTAATACAATGTACAATAAAACAACCAACAATTTTCCTAAAACGAAAACCTTCACATATTTGGAACAATAGTTTTGCAAAGGAAATGCCAAATTTATGGGATGCAAATACAGATGCACAGTATGTGCTTAATGCTTGTGCTACATCATCATATTTCACTTCATACATGAACAACCTTGACAAAACTATGACAAATGCATTTCGAAGAATACGCAAAGAACATGTAATAAGTAACATCGATGTTATGCAAATGATACGTACACTTGGAAATACATTGCTTAATCTTCAACAAATGTTAGCTCAACAAGAAGTTCATATTTCACTCTCTCTTCCACTTCATTGTAGTTCAATAGAGTGTATATTTATAAATACATCACTAGTTGATGAACGAACATTTATGCTTAAGCCACCATCGTTGTTAAAACAAGAACCTGACAATTTGGAAGATGTTATGTGCCATTCTATTATTGATTACTACATTGAACGTCCACATGATATTAAGCATATTTGTCTTGCAAAATTTGTATTTGAGTACAAGAAAAATGGCACACACATATCAAAAAGTAAAAGACCAAATGTAATACGATTTGTTAAATACAATAGACACATTGACTGTGAAAATTTTTGTAGAGAGAAACTGCTATTATACATTCCATTTGAAGAAAGTGAAGATACATTGAAACATAACTTACCAACATGGCAAGCTTCATATAACTTATATGAAAGTACAATACAAATCAATGAAGCTAAATTTACATACAATGTCAATCCAACATGGGGTGACCTCGAAAATGCAATTGACCAACTAGATAGTATCCCTATGGATATTGATGCTTCAATGACAAAAGAAGAGACCACTACAATCCATTCTGAACAATATGATTTAGCAACAGACTTGCAATGTACTCAAGAATCCAATATGAAGAGATCCATTAAACTTGGATTTCAATTCAAAAGCCACTCATTTTTCATAGGGAATGAAGAGTATTACAAAATTAGAATAATTTTCAATAGAGAACAATACGCAATTGTCAAAGACATTGCATACAAAAAATGTAGTGACATGCACACACCATTGTACTTATTCTTTACAGGTGGAGTAGGAATAGGAAAAACATTTACAACAAAGGTGATATTCCAAAGCCTTATCCGAATCTATGATGCATATAATACAAATGATCCTTTGAAACCTAAAGGATTGATATTGTCATATACGGGTAAGGCAACATATAATGCAGGTGGAACAACAATCCACTCTGCATTACCAATGCCCTTCAACAAGTCACATTTTCTTCCACTTATCAAAGAAACATTAGACACCTTATCAAAACTTTACCAAGAACTACAACTTGTTTTCATAGATGAAGCTTATTTGATTGGAATTTGATTCTTATATTCCATTGGCAATTGACTAAGAAACATAAAACATGTACAAACCAAATACTTTGGAAACATTGATATGATATTTTGTGGTGATTTTTATCAAGCACAACCCATACAAGACTCTCTAATTTTTTAACAAACTATAATGAACATGCAAACAATAACACATGACTTTTGGAAATATAATATAAAATGTTATGAATTGCATACTACATTGCGCCAAACAGATGAAAAATTCATCGCAATTTTGAATAGGATGCACAAAAACAACCAAACAAGTAATGATTTGGCATATCTGAATAGAAATTGCATATGACCTGCACCAAATGACCCAACATTTCCTTATCGGTTTTACAAAAACAAAGATGTTGCAATGCATAACAAGCATATGCTATTGCTCATACCCAAAAATGAAATTTCAATTAAGGTGATTGATGAGGAAGAAGAGAACCATGGCAATGTGTCATACCATCAACATACAACTACTTTTTCCTCAGAACTTGTCATAACATTAAACATGTTAGCTAAAATATATGCTTGCAACTATGATTCACAAGATGGCTTGGTAAATGGTGCAGACAGAATAATGAAGGCCTGTACCAAAACATATAAAGTTGATGTAATATGGATTAAGTTCTATGATTCAAATATTGAACATCGACAAGCCAACAAGATAGCTTATCTATATAAGCCAGGGATTTCCCAAGATTGGATTCCTATACTACGAATATAAAAACCAATGTCATTGACAACAAAGACAACTCAACTAAAAATCAGAAAACAATTTCCAATCCAACTTGCATGTGAACGTACAATACATAGATCACAAAGTTTAACCCTAGACAATGTTGCATTTGACCCTACTGGGATACGAATACATGGATTAGTCTACACAACTTTATCTCGTGTAAGAAACATAGAATCATTGTATTTGTTAAATCCTCTTACGAAGAATAACTTCAAAGTCAAACAAAAAGTCGATATCGAGATGAAACATTTACGTAG
>ML808059.1:458152-481931 GCA_009831015.1 Picea engelmannii
TGGGAGCCATAATCTGGATGGGCGGGGTCATGTTCGTGACATTATGCAAAGAAATTCTAAGTGCTAAGCGAGTTTAGATTATTGCTTATAGCAACAGAGCTTTCATAAACATTGGAATTTCATTAAACAGAAACAGAGCTTTCATAAACATAAAATATGCTTATAGCAACAGAGCTTTCATAAACAGAAAATATGCTTATAGCAACAGAAATATGCTTTCATAAACAGAAATATGCTTATAGCAACAGAAACATGCTTATAGCAACAGAGCTTTCATCAACAAAAAATATGTGAAACATACAACCTAAACCGAAACATAATATATGCGAAAATATATTATAAACCGGAAACATAATATATGCGAAAATATATTATAAACCGAAAACCGAAACATAATATATGCGAAAATATATTATAAACCGAAACATAATATATGCGAAAATATATTATAAACCGAAACATAATATATGCGAAAATATATTATAAACCGAAACATAATATATGCGAAAATATATTATAAACCGAAACATAATATATGCGAAAATATATTATACATACAATAAACCGAAACATAATATATGCGAAAATATATTATAAACCCAAAACATAATATAAACCGAAACATCAACCTAAATAGAAAATATGCAAAAACATAATATAAACCGAAACATAAACCTAAATCGAAAATGCGAAATCTAAACCGAAACATACTAAAAACCGAAACATACAAAACACCGAAACATACAAAAAACTGAAACATACTATGCGACAACCGAAAATTATAAACCGACACATAATATGTGACAAACCGAAAATTATAAACCAAAACATATAAGCCAAAAATTATAAACCGAAACATACTATGCGACAAACCGAAAATTATAAACCGACACATAATATGCCAAAACCGAAACATACAAAACCCCAAAACATTATAAACCGAAACATACAATAAACCAAAACATACAATTATAAACCGAAACACACAATTATAAACCGAAACATACAAACCAAAATTATAAACCGACACCTTATAAACCGGAACCTAAATCGAATAACTTACCTCTCCCTCTCCCTGCGATCTTGGCGCCCACGACCTCTCCCTGTGATCTTGGCGCCCACGACCTCTCCCTGCGATCTCAGCTCCCACGACCTCTCCCTGCGATCTCGGCAACAACGACCAGCGACACACACCTCTCGCGAGACAGCGAATACGCGAAGAAAAAACGTTCTAAATCCAATGTGTGGCTAATATATAAACAATCTTTCGGCCGAACTATATTTCAGCGGAACTATATTTTGGCCGAACAATCTTTCGGCCGAACTATCTTTCGGCCGAAAACATGTTGCCGGAAAGAAAATATCCGGCCGACCAAATTTCTACACGCAAATCGAGGGCACTGTTATTGCTCCGTTCGATTTGACGTTTAGTTTTTCGGCCGAAAAATAGTTCGGCCGAAAATAACATCTTTCGGCCGAAAAATATTTTTAGTTCGGCCGAAAAAAGGTTTTTCGAAATTTTGGAGAGAAGATTGTCACGAAAGTGTAACCCACCTTCGTGATTCCACCCATAATCAAAATTACATTTTGTAGATACACCTCCTGGTGTATTATTGTGATATAGTATGTCTACATACTTAATATCGAGTGGTAGTTTCTTCTTCATCCTGTGGGATTTAACATAGTCATTCCCAAAAAATCTGTAATGCTACAATGTACTGAGTATAGTCTTCAGTTTGCATAGTATCCTTCATAGATTTTGTATCCAAAATCTTGTAAAAATTTTAGAGTTTACATTCATTTACAAAAAAAATCTCTTTTGTTCCTGTGTTTGTTCATTTATGAACTCTTTGATCTTCCAGTGGCCCATCTCCATGTATGTGCCCTTTTTCGAAGCCTTGTCTTCTTCTTTATTCCTTTCCCTGTAGACATGTTGACAGGAAAAGAAGTAAAAAATTTCCTGCAATGATTTTATGTCTTCCACAATATTGGCAAGTCTGATATTATTGCATCTTTGAGTTCCATTTATCCAGTTTATTGCATTTTTTGAGTCTCCAAAAACTGATAACTTTTTGCAGTCTTTTTCAAGAGAAAAAACCATCAGAAGTTTGAGGCTCATTAATTCCGCATAATTATTAGTTCCATTTCCCAATCCAGAAGTTAAAGTGAAGAAGTGTGTGTCTGAGAAGTATAGTAAGCCTCCTCCTCCACATGTGTAGTTTTGGGAAGCTCCGTCAAAAAATCCCCAAGGTGTGGATTTTTCTATGTATACTTCTTTTATTACTATGTTCTTTGAACTTTCTTTTGAAGGAAAGGAAGAGAAAATTGATAGACTGTTTAGTGAGGTTTTCTCATGAGAAATAGTCGCCTCTTTGAAGATGGCTTCATTTCTTGCTATCCATACTCCCCAAGTGATCAGTAAAGGGATTAATATGTATGTTTTGTAAGAGGAGTTTTCCCACCAATTCTTCCAGGCTTGTTCCAAGGTGTGGCCTTCCCACTGAAAACGGAATTTCAGAGTGCCTGAAACTCCTACCCGGACCAATTTTAGATAAATGCATTTAAGAAAGAGATATTGTGTTGTTTCTCTCTCTGTCTTGCACAATGAGCATCTGCTTGGTCCAACAAACTTTCTTTTTTGTAAAATATCCCAGGTTGGGGCTTTATTTGAAAGCACACACCACCATAAGAGTTTTTCCTTGGCAGGACCATTGATCTTCCAAATATTTTTCCACCACCAAACTGGTTCAGCTTCTGAGAGTTCTTGCATTAGCTGTGAATATCCTTCCTTTGGAGTGTAGATACCAGACTCATTTTTGTCCCAAACCAGTTCGTCTTCTTGTTCTCTTATCCTGATTTGTGAATAAAAAAGGGAATTTCGATAATTCTCCAATTCTGCTGAATCATCAGTGTTTAAAATAAGAGTAGAGGCAGTTTTCCACCCTTGAGCCCAAAGGGTAGTGGAGGGTTGGTCAGCAAGTGAGTTTAAGGAGTTCAATCCTTTTTTCTTTAAAGTGGCTAGTAGATGATCTGAGAGTAAGTGTTTTCCTTCGCTTCATGTCCAAGGATTAGTCCCTAGCCTTACTCAGAGTCTGTTTCCTAGCTTCCAAGCAAGACCACCTTCTATTACAGGGAAGGATTTTATCACTGCCTTCCAGATCGTTGAGGCACCTCTGAGAGTTTATGAGTTCTTCTGATCCAAGACTCCAGGGTGTCTGGTTCAATGTATTTTTTTATGACAACCTTTATCCAGAGACTATTTGTAGAAAGAAGGTGCCAACCCCCTTTAGCAGCTAAGGCTTTGGAGAAAACATGTATATTTTTTAGGCCCCAACTGCCTAAAGATTTTGGGACTGCAATCCTTTTCCATATAACCCAGGGAGTCACATTTGTATCTTTCTTTCCACTCCACGGAAATCTGAAAGAGATTTTTCTAGATGCCTCCAAAGTTCCTTTTGGGATCCAAGACAAAGACATCCAAAAGAATGGGATGGCTTCCAATACTGATTTTACTAGTACCAATCTACCAGCTCTGGAAAGCCATTTGTGACTCCATGAACTTAGCCTTTTTTCTAGTTTCTTCAATATCCAAGACCAATCCTCCTATCTGTAATCATTTGGTTTCAAAGTAAATCCCAAGTACTTGAGTCCTTTGTCAATCGTTTTCTCTTCAAAAGGGAAGAGAAGTTTGTATCGACTTTTTTCCATTTCTGAGAGACAAAAGGTGGTGAGAGTAGACTTTCCTTCATTTATTATCATTCTTGTAGCTTTGGAGAAGAGATTCAGAGTGTTATTGAGATTTTGAGCTTCCCCTTTAGTTCCTGCAGAGAAGACAAGGATGTTATCTACAAAGACAAGGTGGGTTACATGAAGAGTATTGGAAATATTGATGACTGGAAAAGATCCAGATCGTTTTTATGTTGCTATAGCCCTGCTTAATCCTTCAGCAACAAGAAGAAACAGAAGAGGGGAATGTGGACAGCCTTGTCTTAAGCCTCTTTCAGATCTAAAAAAGTCTGTGGTTGACCCATTTATGAGGATTGAGAATGTTACAGTTGTAATACAACACATAATCCATCTGATAAATGCAACTGTAAAGCCTAGATGTGTTAAAAGAAATCGTAAATGGAGCCAACTTACCATGTCATAGGATTTGGAGAGATCGATTTTAAGAACCACACTCTTTAGCTTCCTGGTCTTTATGATGTGTAGGGCTTCCTGTGCCACTCCAATTGCTTCTTGAATCTACTCGCCCTCTAGGAATCCAAATTGTTCCAAGAATATTTTGTCAGAAAGTACAGTCTTAAGTCTTCTGGCTATGACTTTGGAGATTATCTTGTAGATGCAATTGCACAGGGAGATAGATATGAAATCATCCAGGGTGTCTGGGTTGTCCTTCTTTGGAATAAGGGCAATGAAGGTTGAGTTTAAACTTAAAGGCATTTGTCCAGTAAGCCTTGTCTCTTCGACTAGGATTAGTATATATTTTCCAATAGAATCAAAGAAGCCCACGAAGAACTCAATTGTCCATCCAGCTGGTCCTAGGCTTTTGTCCTTTTGAAAACTATTCAATACAACCTTTATTTATTCTAGTGTTACTTTTTCCATAAGCATTATATTATCTTCCTCACTAGTAAATCCCGGAAAGTACTGTACCATTTGAATCACTTCTTCAATAGTGGCCTTGTTTTCTGCTTTGTAGAGATCCTGGAAGAACTTTTTTCCAATTTTCACCATTCCTTCAAAGGTATGTTCCTTTTTTTTGTCTTGATCCTTTAACTGCCAGATTGAGTTTATGCACCTTCTACCTTTTGCATATGCTTGGAAGAATTTTGTGTTCTCATCTCCACTCTTCAGCCAGGTGGCTCTGCTTTTTAATCTCCATGTATCTTCTTTTTCCTTTAGTGTTCTGTTTCTTCTTTCTTCCAATTTTAGTAGACTTAGTTTGGCATTTGTTGTATCAAATCCTCCACCCTGTTCTTCCAAAATAAGGTTTAATTTTGATTCTAGTTCCTTCAGTTCCATATCTTCTTTTATTAGTTTATGATTTGCCCAGCTCTTCGTCTTCTCTTTGATAATGTATAGGTTTTTAACAAAGTGTAGACCTGTCGTCTCATTGCTTCATGGGTTATAGAATTGCCAATTTTCCTTAACCAGCTTTAAAAAAGTTTCATCACTGAGMCAGGTTCTATTGAATTTGAAAGGATTGGGTGGCTTATCCAATCCAGTTCTTAGTTCAAGGAAAATTGGGTAATGATCCGAGATTCCCCCGTGTCCTATCCATTGTTTCAGTTGAAAGGATTTTTCAAGAAGTGTATCCTTTATCAAAAAATGATCTGGTCTTTTTGCAATGTTGTCTTCTCCCACTCTGTTGTTTCTCCAAGTTGGTTTGAATTTAACCGGCTCAATATCTAGAAGATTGTGTTCATCCAATTTTTGTGTAAAGTAGGTCGAGAGGGGGTCTGATCTCGCATGGGTTCCCCAAACTTTTTTAATGCCTAAAGAGAAGTTTAAGTCTCCTCCCAGGATTAGGTGATTTTCTTTTAGGAAGGACTTGTTGAAGACATCATCCCAGTAAGGGCCTCTRTTGTGGCAGGGGCCATAGATGTTTACAATATTGAGGGGGTCTTCAATTTATTTTGAGAAGACTGTGATCCCAAGTCCAGATTAGAAACCCCAATAGTTAAGGACTTTTATAGTGCGACAATTCCATCCGATAACTAGTCCTCCATATCTCCCAATAGAGTTCAAGGTAATGAAGCTCCATTCCGGTAAAAGCAAAGAGAGTCTGTTTTCAACTTCTGCCCCTTCCCCCAAGGTTTCTTGAAGGAGAAGTACATCCAGATGTTTTGTGAGAATCATCCTTTTTAGGGATGGTTTTTTTAGGGGACCAACCAAACCCCTACAATTGAAGGAACAACACTTCATCAAGTCCCCTTTCCAAAGGTTCTCCTTGCTCTAAGCACCCTTTCAATAGAGACATGTTTCCCTACTAATAAGTCAATTCTGGCTCTCTTATGTGCTTTTGAGAAGAAAGATTTCCTGCCTCTGCCAGTTTTTTCCGATGGAGTCGGGTCCAATGCTAAACCTCATGTGTGTTCTTTGTTCTGTGATCTTAAGAAATATCTTCTTGTGGAGGTGTTCGTCGAAGAGGTAGTGGAATCATCCGAGGCAGGGGTAGGAGAAGAAGTTGGTTGTACTAGGGGGAGGAGGGAGGAAGAGGAGGTCGGGGAAAGGGTTGGGCAACGAAGGGGTAAGGAGGGAGGTGGAAAGGGGGGTTGAAGAGTAATCAAGGGAGGGAACGGGGGAAGCGTTGGTGATAGCAGCCACTCCATACTTTTAATAGACAAATTATTTATTAAAACAATAATAGAGGGAGCAGGGTTAGAGTAGGTACCCATGACCAGGAAGGAAAAGTCTTCTTTCTGGACTGGAACTTGCTGGATCGGGCACATGGTAGCCAGATCTGTACAGGGTTGGACCAAATCTTCAGCCAAAACTTTGGTGAGGCATCCCGTTTGACAACCCTGCTCCTTTTCTAAGTAGGGATCGGGAACCAAAGAGCCAACGTTCTTCTATGAATCTTTATTCCTCCCATATACCGTTCCTCTGGTTCTTAGAGGGAGCTTGCAATTTTTAATCAGATGTCCATATTGATGACATCTTCGACATCTGAATGGAATGTTCTCATAGTCCAATTTTTGGGCATATGTGTAGTCTCCCCAGGTGAGATCCATCTCCTCCCCTAGACATTCCCTAACATTCAAATTAACTAGAATTCTTGCAACCTTCCTTTGTTTTGTTTCTTCATATGACATATCCGCATCCAAGAAATCTCCTAAGAAATTCCCAATTTTTTTGAAGTACTCAAAAGACCATAGATGGAAAGGAAGTGTTGGTAGTCTAACCCTGAACGGAATTTTGTCAAGGTGCTCTATACTTGCATCAAAAAGTGGATTCCATGGTTTGAGAAGCATCAGAAAGTTGTTGATACTCCATGCTTTACTTAGTACCCATTTGGAGTGTTCACTATTTTGGAAGGTGAAGGCATACCAATTCCTGTTTAATTCCACCAATTCCGGTGAGTATCCAATCTCAGTCTGCCAAGCATCATCCATCCAATCTCGGATGGTTTTTACCGCGAAGACCCTGTCATTCACTCTCCCAACAATTGTTTGGCTTGCCATATGTGTGACCTGGCTAAACTCCACATCTTCACCGAGAGCTAGGTTTCCAATTTTCCCTTTGTTCTTTAAGCTTTTTCTTTTTAACCTAGATCGTGTTTCTCTGTCTCTGACAGCTCCTTCCAAAGTATTTAAGTGCTTCTTTGTGTGTTCTCTGGTGGAGAAAGACTGTTCAAAACCACTATACTCAGTCGGTTCCATCAGGGGAGAGATAAAACCCTTGCAAGTGGAGAAAGGAACCGCAGATGGTCCTGACCCAGAAGAGACTAGGGGGTCGGTACCTTCGCTGGAGGTGTGTCCTAGGCGGGTAAGATCTGAAAAAGTGAGACATCCTGTTATGGATTTTACCCACTCTAGGTCAGTGTCTTGAGGTGGACTTAGCGGGGGGAGAGCACAAACAGGAGTGCTTGTGGACTTGGTCACCCGTGGTTATGGAAAATCTCCGAACAATAGTCCATCTAGAAGAGAGGGTAGCGGGGGGGAAAAGGGTTCGGCCTGGGGAGGAGCAGAAAGGAAGTCACCAGAGTTCGCCAGCTGTTCGGGTGGTCCTCCATCTTCCAAGAAATATGTTTCCACGACGTCTGCCATAACTGTCTCCATGCCGTCAATGAAATGCGCGGTGACCGGGAAGTCTTCCATAGTTGGGAGGGAAGGGATAGACCGTCGGGGAATGGGAGGGGGAAGGGTCAGACTGGGAACAGGAAGGAGTGGATTTTAACCGCAGGCGAAGGGAAGGGACAAAGGAAACCACAACCACGTGCGGGAAGTTCGCTCCATTAAATATAATGGATAAAATGTGTCATATTTAATATTTAAATAAATTTATAAATTTAACTAATTAAAAAAATACATATTTTTCATATATATATATATATATATATATATATATATATATATATAATTTAGTATATATTAAAGTTAGCCATATACTTGTGATCCACTTTTATTTATTTTATGTACTTTTCTTAATTAATGTTATTATCTTAATTTTATATTTCATAGTTAACTTGTTCTCTATGCAAGAAGATATAATCTATAACATAATTGGATATACCATTATCAAGTTTTAATTGAGGACATTACCCTTAAAACAATTAATTTTCTTATTATACCTACCGCAGGCATGGTATATAGCATTCATTTTGTTGTTGACTGCCTATTAGTTGTTGACTATTAGCTAGCAGCATGTCATGTTCAAGATCCTCTAACACGAATTGATTATGTTGTTGATGCAACAACAACTAATTCAATAGAGTCTATTGATTATCATAGCCAAAAATCCAAGCTAGCCACCAGCCATAAAAAATCACCCCGGCACATAACTCAACGTAATCCCACCCAAACATTCAAACTGGAGATGGGGGTAAGGCACTCGCCTGCTCAAAAAAATTAACTAATGGGACGGAATGAAGTATTTGTTTGTTGTTGTAGACATATAAATTTGATGAAATGTCGCTCGCTACTATTGGACATGGAATCTGAAGAAAAACATATGTGGCTTAGTTGCATTGCCTTTTGAACTGCCATCATAGTCATGGATTTTGTTACAACAATGTAATATTCCATCCATCCCTTCTAACTGCCATCATATTCATGGTCTTTGTTACAACGATGTAGAATTTCTTTAACACCTCACTGCAGACCACAAACCAAACTACTAACATATTTGTTTTTCCACGATGTTGTTATTGCTACTTACACGACAGGTTCAGCCGCTATGTGGCACTTCTTTATATTTAGAAGTGAGTACATTATCATTAAAAAAGGTTAAATTTCTTGTTTATCTATTTTATAGAAAGATGTGTTTTTTAATAGTTTAAATGGATAAGATGTGTCATATTTAATATTTAAATAAATTTATAAATTTAACTAATTAAAAAAAAAATACATATTTGTCAAAATTATATATATATATATATAGACAGATATATATGTATATTTAATGTTCTTTTTATTTTATGTATTTTTTCACTTTTATTTAGTATATATTAAAGTTAGCATTATACTTGTGATTCACTTTTATTTATTTTATGTCTTTTTCCCTTTCTTGTCTTACTGAAAAGGTTCAAGTTTTATTAATTATACCATTAATATAAAGTTGCATTCATTGTCTAAAGACATGACTATATTATTCATTTGTATGTATTTATACACATTATTGTAAATTTAATGGACATTAAATAATAATAATAATATATATATATATATATATATATATATATATATATATATATATATATCTCACCTTCTATTTTCAATTGGTATCAAAGCCAGGTTGGGCCTCGACACTACATCTTTTGCATTTACTAATGTTTCCAAATCTCCCTCCACGCTGGAATTGAGCGAAGGTCTTAAAGAATTTTGTGTGGGCCTTGTAAGTCAAGTAACTGTTGCAATAAATGCCTCATTGAATGCCAACATTGACAAATTGAATGAATTATTTCCTAATATATATTGTTGGTCCAATTTAAACACGATGAATTCCCCCCGAACTCCACCAACAATTCATGTTGCTAAGTTTCCAAAATTTGGGATGCCTCAACAAAAACAAAATGCTAGGACAACAACCCTTCCAATGCAATATAAAGGTTCCATGGATTCAATTTCGAGGTCTCCGAGACAACGAGAATCTTGCAAGACGGATCGCCATTTGAGAATCCTACAATCTTCACGATGTTACAATATTTCCCCACAAGCAATTTAGTGATGTAATCCCGAATGGAGTTTGATGAATGACCCAAATAAAGTAAGGACAATTAGGTATGCTCGAAGCTCTTATGGTGAATCCATTGAAGTTGAGCTTGAGTGCAAGTGATCTGGTTATAGTACATGGTTATTTGTTTCTCTTATGGATTTTTATGATGATATTGATGGTTGTGATTTAATTTTATTTGATATATATGTATTGACAAATGTTATTGACTAGTTTTCCCTGAGTGTGCAGTACACTTTATATATTGTGGATGCCAATGGCATCAATGGACCTCCTTGGACTCTGGATTGAGTCAGGGAGTGGATTGTATTGGTTTGAGTATTTCATTTATACATATGTGACATATGATTGAGTATAATATGATTTAGTATATGGATCAGTGACAGTGTTTTGTTAATGAATGTCAATTGACGAATGCTTGCTAATCTAACTCACATAAGAAGTAAAGGGGACATGCACATAGACCAGATATTGAGGGAGAGGTGTGGCATCGTTCCTGTTACAGCCTACTATCACTCTCATTGTGGCTCAAATTGTAGGTTAATGATTATGTAGTTCGAGAGGTCCACGATGTCCTGAGGGCAGACTCAGACAGTCGCTTGCGAAGATTTATAAGGGGCACACAATAAGCCAGAGTCCTTATTCCTTAGAATCCCTTAGTCTCTCACAAGGTCGCTCGAATGGAGTGTTGACTCCAAGTCTTGGAAAACTACCAAAACCAGTTAAAGGCGAGTGGCACCCTTGGAGCATAGAGTGCATCTTGAAGGGCACGTCGCATAAATAAAACTTGAGTCAATGAATCTAGGTGGCATAGAAAACCTTGAAAGACTAATTATAAAACTTAAAAAAAATCTTTAGGCCTTGTCAGATATGAATAATTAATGAGTAAATTATTAATTGTAAATCCCAATAAAGGTCTAAGCCTATTCAAAAAAAATTAAGCCCAAGTCTAAGTTCTTGTAAGGAGACTAAACTAAATTATTAACTAAATTTAAAAGAGGAATGAGGTAAATCAATTTAAGAATTAAGTAAAATGAAATAAACCTAAAGATTTGATTTAATACACATATGTGCAAGAAAATACCAATTTGGAATTTAATGTAAGAAATGAATAAAGCTAAGAGAATATGTGTACGCATAGAATGGTATCTAGAGTCTAGCTACCACTAGTTTAACTAAAAGAAGACTCTTATTTTAACTCAACTCAGATTTAGTAAGGCATCAGTCATTAAATGGGAATATGGGGAATAAAGAGACAGCTAGGAGTGATTTAAGGAGCGCACTTGGGAAATGTGTGGGAAATTGACTTTTAATTAAGATAAAATATGGAATTACTTGTGCAACTTGGGGGAGAGGGTGACAAGTGTGAGGATGAATACTTCTAAATTAATTAATTAAAAAGAAAATTATTTGTTCAAGTGGGGAGGTGTTAGTGAGAAAACTCCTATAAAGCAAATGGTCTAGAAGGGAAAGGGACGAACATTGGTTATTGGTAAAGTTATGTTGCTGGATTATTTTTGACTAGTTTTACTTGTGAGAGTTGGGATACCAAGTTTGAGAGAGAGTGGTGGCTTTACCTTGCGAGGCAAGCTTCGAGCTAGAGTAATTATGTTTTTGTGTGCGTGGTCCCTTTGCGGATCGGGGGGCTAAGGGGGAAGAAGAGTACCCCTAACGTTGGTTGGGAGGTATCAGTGAAGTCTCTACGATTAACAAGAAGAAGGATAGAGGGATCACCACTTGTCGAAGAACATCTCCAAGCCCAGCTTCGTCGGTGACCATATTCTCATTGAGTTTGAATTGTAATAAGTTGAATCGCATGTGTATGGTTTATTTTATTTTGTCGCAACTCTGATGTCGAATTGTATTCTTATTGAGTTTGAATTGTAATAAGTTGGGATCACATGTGTAGTATCCCCAAGGACGAGTCCTTGTTGTAATTATGAATTGTAATTATGTTTATAGGCAGGTGAGCCAAGTGTATATAAGCTGGTGGGATTATGTGTTTATTAGGTCGGAGAGCCTAAGTGTTAAAGGCCAGGAGCCTAATTTTGTATATGTAATTATGAAGATCATTAATAAAATATAAACATCGCTACATGCAGACCGACCACAAAGAAAGAGTGATGGGGGAATAAGCTTCCACAAGGTTGGGTAAGGGAGGAGGCTAAGTGTGTGGGCCTAGGGGCTAAGCTAGGGTGCTTACCTCTAAAGGGGATAATAATTTATTATTATTTCCTAAAGGCTAAGGTGGACAATTGATGAGTGTTGTCCTAAGTTCCTGGGAAAGGGGAACAAATGAAAATGTAGTGCATGCATCTCCAAGAAGACAAGTGTTGACATAGGCACATGCATTAAAAGATGATGAGTTGTGTCATGTTGGGGGTTCATTCTATGGAGTCTAGCGATTTTCCAACCACTATCTAACTATGAATGGGGACATCCACCAGGAACCCTGGAACGAGTAACTCGTGAGTCATTCTGCCATCTTCCATCTGAGTTAGCAGTTGATCATGTCCATTCTTCTATCCACAGTCGGAACCCAAAACCAGGAGAATCGACCTCTGCATTTTGTTCTCTTGTTGCGCACCTTGAAAACCAGTGGGAAAAACCTATGGACTGATCCGTCATCTAACTTGTTATGTGTCTTTTAAGGAACCCGACACCTGGGTAATCGCCTTAGTTGTGTCATGTTTTAGAGTGGGATGTTGTCTCCTACGGTGCCATGCCCATCTATTGTTGCTACTGTCATCCCTATGGGAATGAGTGTTGAACCGTTGTTGTTGTCCTCACCTGGTTGGAGCTGAGTTGAGGAGTGTGTTGAAGAAGCGGGTTGTCAAGCCCATGGTAGAAGAGGTAGGTTGTGAGGCCTATGAGTAGCTTTCTCCTAGTGAGAGAGTCTGTTGGGATGTGGTTGTCTCCCAAAGAGAGTCCAGCACCAGCTATGGAGCTCTGAGAATTCATGATCCAGCCTGTTGCTGAGACCCACAGAGGGAGGTGAAGCATTGATGGACTATGCTTGTGAAGGTGTATACTCCCGGGTGGAACTTTCATGTGGGGAATGAGAGTCCATGATTAGTGGGCGTCTAAAGGCTCATGGAGAGAATCCTTCCAGCTGCACTGTGCAGTTTTCCTGTAACCTCAGCCTAGTCTAGGATTCCCTTGCCTTGGGTGGAGCTTAGTCTCATCTCAGGGGTGACCCACTATTGAGAGTGATGAGAAGCGTGGTCTAAGGCTAGGAGGTTCGTGGAAGGACTGTACGTAGTTGGTGGAGTTACTACAGTTTCAAAGATAAGTATCATTATGCGTTTAATTTCAATTAAAATGCATGCATGTGATGCTTTTAATATTATCATGTATTCCGTTACAATGATATTTATTGTTAATTTTGTTTAAGTCTGTATGATGGCAGTAACTCTATGTTAAATGAGTTAATTTTATTTAGTATGCATGTTATATATAAATTTATGGGAATGTTCTACATAGTAGCATTGCCCGATAGTGGGGTTGATGGCCGGGGATGTTACAAATTGATATCAGAGATTTAAAGGCTAAGTTAAGGTTGTGTTGGTAACATTGCCCGACCTGTTGGTGGCTGGGGATGTTACAACATGCGTATGGTTTATTTTATTTTGCCGCAATTCGGATGTTGAACTATTTTCTCAATGGGTTGAATTGTAGTAAGTTAGAATCAATTGTTTTACCTTTATTAGCCTTAAGAAGAAGTCTCGAAGATTCCATTAAGTCATAGTTATAGAGAAATATATTACATGTTACTATATACCATGTATTATTTAAATCTTTTAGTTGGTTATCTACAATGGTAAGGATTTAATCCTGTAAGTGCACAGTTAAATCAATTTTGAGGTCTCTTGCTAGGTATTTTTCTTTCTTGTTTCCAGACTCTGTAGATACTTCTTGGAAGTATGATATAACCCTCCGTCAATAAAAAGGTACACTCCTTTGTTGTTGAAAAGGGATCTATTATATACGGTATCAACCATCTGTTTAGGTACTTTTTTTTGTGCATCGAAACTCAATTCACCCCAGGTTTTTGTTGTAACTCGTATGCTAGAATGAGACATAAAATAAGTCACAAATATATGCTTACACTATTAAATCTGAGTGCAATACCCAAGCTAAATCTAAACCATGACATCTCTACCTTCTAGAATATCGATACAATAAAAAACATATTGTAAATTTATAGAAGAGCTATCGATCATATATTGGCTCACTCATGCTTTTTTAGACCCTTCCAAAGGCAAGCAGAACTCTAGCATTCGATTTAGCATTGAATCGATATTAGTTTAGGTTTGAATGTAATATATTTATGCTCTCCCTAACTTTTTAGTTTAGTTTGTCATTTTTTTTATTAAATAATTTACAAATAAATATATTTAAAATCTTATTGGTTATAAGATTTGAAGTCTTATTGTTGGCTTCACTCCTTTCGATGTAATTTTTTTATTCCCTATCCTAACTTGTAATATGCAATTTTTTTCATTTTACTTAAGTTCTGAGTTTGTTGTTGTTGAATTGAATTTTTAGATAACTTATACTTTAAGGTTGTTGTTGAATTCCATTTTTAGATAACTTAGACTTTATTGCACCTCTATGTCATGAAAGCAAATATACTAATCTGATTTACATGATTTTGCTGACAAAAACATCTTGAAGGAGCACCACCTATGTGATTTAATCAAATTTATTTGGAAGTATTGAACTTTCATTAAAACATGTTTGTGAAAGCGAGACTTAAATAAATTTGTAGGCCACTATTTTCTTTGGAAGTATTGAACTTTCATTAAAACATGTCTATGAAAGCTAGTCTTAAATAACTTTGTAGCCCAGTGCATGATCCTCCATTGCCTTGACAGCAAGGGAGCCACCGTCTCCACTGCCTTGGTCTAGTCTCCACCGCCTTGGTCTCCACTACCTTGAAAACATCACATTCACAATTGGGCATTAACAATACTCGTAACCTTGATGTCCAAATCAAATTTTCAGATAAGTCTGGAGGAGCAAAGCCATCAAAATTCTAGATTAATAAGCTGGAGGAGCAAAATCCATTCTCAAGAAAATGGAAAGACACCTATTGTTTGAGAAAATGGAAACTGTACAATTGTAAGTCATTTGTGTATGTCAATCACTGAGTTTATTGTTGCAAACTATTTTATTAGCTAATAAACAATGCACTCCAAAGTAGTGATAAATTTAGTATATTTATATATGTGATTCTCGGTGTTTTCTGCGAGATTTGAGAACTCAAAAAAAATCACCGGTTTACTGAATATACATCATTTTTCTCATTTTGTTGAATATGTATCATTCTTTTAAACTATAGATCATAACTTACTTTAAATCAAAAGCAATATGCACCTAAAATAGTAACTTAGCTGCCATCCAAAATTGATTAAAACACACACACACATAGAGAGAATCGAGAAAGATACAACCATAATCCAGAGAGACATACATGAAGAATAATTGAATTGATTGAGAAGAATGGACAGAGGACCTACCAGTTCCCCCAGGGTCGTTTTGAGAAAAGAACGAAAGGACTTCATTTTAAGAGATTGGGCAACCTGCAATGGAATTTCCTTATAGATAGAAGATGAGAGATATGGTTGAGGAAGGCATATGTAATCAATGAAGGACCTGCGAAGGCCATGATTCCACATATCTATACAAAGAGAAATAGTTGATATATAAAAGATAGAAGAGAATCCACCTCGACAAAGTACAAGACTGGAATTTTTGTGCACAGAGTCAGTCTCCTATGCAAAGGGTTGTTGCATTCACTTTTCCATTGAAATGTAGATCCATTTCCATTGCATCTGAATAGTTTTTCTCCATGCAACATAGTCTCCATGTGGAGGGTGAAAGCCCCAAATGGATAATTCCTTCACGCGAGGGGTTGTAGCTGCAAGAAAACCTATGCGGTGTACTCGTCATGCAGAGGGTGAAAGCCCCATTTGGTGAATTCCTTCACACAAGGGCGCATGTCTTCCATCAGTCAGTGTGAAATTCATAGACCCTTCCATTTGATAGTTTGAAATTCGTCGAGGGTGAACATGGCATGTCATTAGGTGGCAATCCCAGTGGCGACGACCTTCTCGGGAGAAACGTACTAGTCACAATACTTGAGATATATGGCAGGTATAGTTTCCAAAGAGACAACGACCTTCTGCAGAGAAACCTACTCATCACAATGCTCAAAATATATGGCAAGTATAGGCAGAGATCAGAGAAAGTTGTTGAGACTCTTAGCACTATGTGAAGGAACGTGGTGGTGGGATTTACTGTGGCCTTCTTGAGAGATTAATGTACTCGTCACATTACTTGAGACATATGGAAGGTATAGGAAGAAATCAGAGAAATTTGTCCATATTAGCAGCACCGCATGGAAAAGAAAAGACAGAGGATTCCAAGTGTTGATGGTAGCACTGGGCATTGAAGGAAGGTGGGATTTGGAGTGGAAGAGAATTTACTTCACTAGACCACCACAAGTAATATGTCGTGCTCGCTCCATTGCAGAGTTTCTCTCACAACAAGATCCTCTCGGTCTGCATGTCACCTCAAGCCATCTTTGATAATAAACACACAAAAAATACAAAATCTCGGTTGCAGTCTATCATTTGCAGTTGCATCTGCAATGATCAGGCTAATTAATGTATTCTTGGTTGTCATTTTAGTTCATGACTTTCTCACTTGATATAATACCACTGAAATATCCTTCAGTTGGTTGTTAATTGTTGAAAAGAAGCTCTATTGGTTATCTTGCATTTAGGGAATTTGTTGATGTACACATGGCATCTTAGAAGTAGGCATTGTGTATCCTCCACCTTATCTTTGTTGAATAGTCTACTAATCCAATATTCCAGAGTATTTTACGGGTAATCCATCTTCTAGTCTCCAAGTGTCTACCATCCAATGTGCAATCTTGTTCTTATTTTGCTGATGTTTGTTTTACTTTTCCAGCCGATTTGTTCGTTCATGTGAGATTGTCCATGGAGGTTCAAATTTATTCACCTTAGATCTGCATTATACCATAGATTTAGAGTCTCGGGCTTTGTGGGATAAATACAAGCCTATATCACCTTACGGAAGTTGAAGCTCGAGTGTTTTCTTGCTTTGGTTTTCTAATCAAACACATTACGACACTTTTTTTGCCTGATGATGTTGTTGTGTGCAAGCACATTGAGAAGTAAATATCGAAACAAAATATGTCAGCATTGAGAAGGGTATCACACATTTTAATATCAATAAAAAGTTAAAAACTCATGCAACCGATACTTTCCTTGAGATATGAGACATACCGTTTGTTGCTTCCCAAAATTCAAAGACCTCTTTGACATAAGGCCACCTGAAACATTTGATGTGGATACTGATATTCCTGAGAGTGTAAATTGTCATGTAAAGCACATTGAGTAGTAAATTTTCATGTAACCATTATAAACCTTAGCTTAGTTGTTGCAATACATTAGGCTTGGGAAGTCCTACTTGAAAACTAGTTTATAGGAAATCACATTGAATGGTAAACTGTCATGTAACCATTATAAGAAGAATACAAATAGGCATAGTTGAACCATCAAAAGTTGAAGAGTCTGGAGAAGTTAGGGTTTCCATTAAGAGTCTGCATGTGCTTAGAAGTCATGTGTTAGAGTAGATACCAAGTTTGTAAACAGAGAAGAATGTCATGTACATCAAAGATGTACTCCAAATGAAAGCATCTCTTCAGTAGCGTCTTATTTAATGGTCCATATAAGTGTATGGAAAAATACCATACAAGATGATAGAATCTTTTCACATGACATTGATAAAACAGAACAAAGAAATTGGTTCAAACATAATACATCTTATATATATTTTGTTTAGCAAGGTGAGTTACAACACAACACTTGTGAATGTTGATCTCTATTATTATATTGTGGGAACTCTTTTCATGATAGTTAACAATTAAGCCGTTACTCTTTTAACCAATAGATTGGAAACACCATTTAATTAATATATACTTGACCAACATGTGTGAATAAAGTTAATTAATATATTGTATAGCAATTGGTTACATAAGGATTGTTATTTATATTATATTGCAACAACTCATTCCTAGAGAATTAACAATTAACCGTTGACAATTGGAACGATTCATAAATTTAAGAATAGAAATCTAGTTCACATATTAAATTAATTTATGATTAAGTCCTTACTTAATACTCGACAAACTGATTGGAAACAAAGTTAGGTTATATTGCATTAGTAAATGGTTACATAAGATTGGTTATTTATATAATATCGAGTGATTAAATAAAGGTTTAAATGTATTATTATTATTATTATTATTATTATTATTATTATTATTATTATTATTATATATATATATATATATAGCCTGAGTGGGCTTAATGGTTAAGAACATGTGTTTCCTCTTAAGAGGTCATAGGTTCAAATCTAGAGGGGGATAGGGTATGTCTACCTTCGTAGACTTTACCAGTCAAATCGCTGGGCGGAGGGGGGTCCCTTGTCCCACAAACAAGGGAGTCTCATACACCAATTTGGTGTGCTGGCTTGGCCGTGACCTTAAAAATAGATTATTATTATTATTATTATTATTATTATATATTATTCAATTTATTAATATAGTATGGAACGAGAGTTGTCTTCTTATAATTCTTTTCAATGGATATACATAAAGCATTGAATCCTTATTATATTCTTTTTATGATTGATTTCCTCATAGTCACGACAAGTGGGCTTGAATTTGTGTGAGCTTGAGTTACTTTAATTATAACTAGACTTGGGAATTTCTTTGGTTAAGGATTGACATGATTAATTGAAATGGAATAGTGATTTTACTTGTAAATCGTGAGTTTTTCTTTTACAAAACCCTTGAGCTACGTAGTTGGAGTTCATTCCCTAAATTTGATTTCTTTTAAGATCTTAAAGTATTTACTTAGTTAATGTGATTTCTTTTAATATCTTAAAGTATTTACTTAGTTTAATGTAATGAAGAAATTTATATTATAATCATAACTAAATAATAATAATAATAATAATAATAATCTATTTTTAAGGTCATGGTCAAGCCACACCAAATTGGTGTATGAGACTCCCTTGTTTGTGGGACAAGGGATCCCCTTCCGCCCAGCGATTTGACTGGTAAAGTCTACGGAGGTACACATACCCTACCCCCCTTTGGATTTGAACTTGTGACCTCTTAAGAGGAAACACATGTTCTTAACCATTAGGCCCACTCAGACTGTATAATACAATAAATAGTTGATCTGAAATGCCATATCATTTAGATGAAACCAACTTATATTTAAAGTTTAGATATTACAAGCCTATTCTATTAAATAAAGGTTGAAAACCTTTATCATGACTTTAAGTAAAAGTGAGTTTAGAGGTGGCAGGGATTATAAGCATGTGATGTAATACTATTCTAATTGATAAGGGTCAATACTCATGTCTTGGTTTATAATAAAGGAAAATCTCTATAGATTAGAGAGTATAGATGTTATGCTTGTACTTGTCTACGATAAATAGAACCCTCATGTTACTCTTGTGTTCTAGATAATTTCTTAAATTAGTGATATAACTTCAAAAGAAATTGATGTTTGAATTGTGATGAATGGTACTATATGATTTAATTCATGATAATGATGACAAGTACATAATTGTACATCACGAGTTAAAGAGTTAGTAATATTATTCACTTTTATTTTATTATCAATCTAATTCTTCGTCTCAGTGGTAATTAAGTAGCTCTTATTTATTGAAGTTTCTTTCTTATAAGGAATGTTCCTTAACCACTTAATGTTGAATTTGTTTCTTGAAATTTTAGACTAGAAATGTTTGGGGTTTAGCTACCTCCTTGTTCCTCAGAAAAGTCGCCAGTCCTGAGACCTTAAATGGTTAAAATCAATTGGATGAATCGTGGACTTGAGCGTTGCTTATGTGTCTTGGAGGTCCTAACCATGTAGGATAGGTTGGGTGGGTATTTTCCTTTAGTATTCATGACATAGTTGATCAATTATGTGCATTTTTCTTCGATTGATCATGATGTGTTGACTTTGCGTCGCTAATTTATTGCAATGATGTGTTGAATATGTGTCATTATTTATTATGATAATGTGTTGATTATGCGCTGCTATTAATTATGTTAATGCATTGATTATGTGTCGTTATTAATTAGGATGACGTGTCGATGTCGTTTCTATTCATTATGTGGTGACGTTTAATTTCCTATTGCTTTAAAAAAAAAATTACCTGTTGTACATCACTTTTCGTTGTCATAACAGAGGGGTCGTTAAACATCTTCACGATGTTACAATATTTCCCCACAAGCAATTTAGTGATGTGATCCCCAATGGAGTTTGATGAATGTCCCAAATAAAGTAAGGACAATTAGGTATTCTCGAAGATCTTATAGTGAATCCATTGAAGCTGAGCTTGAGGAAGACAATATGCTCATTTTTAGAGGTAATAGATCTAGGTTCACTACATCAATATCATCAATTGAGAAACATTGGGATCAATTGGGTTTTCCACAAGAAGACCAACATCATGAAATTCATCTTGTGAATAGTAGTACCCCTCATGAGGATATATCCCCACATCAGTACAAGACTCAAATCTCCCCCAAATTGTACTCATCATGTCTATCTAGTTATACTCGCTCCTCATGTTCTCGTTGTGGTGATATAGATTCTCATCGTCGTGATACAAATGGTGTAACAAGTTTTATGGATATGAGACTTGTTTCTTCCCTTGCATACTCTTCGCTCATCAACATTTTTCCCAAACGAGAAAAAACCCATGAGAAACTTGAGATGAGCTTCATAACCCTAATACCAATTCAACATGGGACAATATAATCAAATCTGGGGGCAATACAATGCATGACTCTCCTTCAAAGAAATTTGAAGTGTCATTGATGGAACCCAATCACTCATATAAACCCAAAGTGCAAGAGATTCACGATGAGCTCACCAAGCATGGGATGATATGACTGGATGAAATCCTGACCTGGAAGATCGACTTAATGTTGCTACTATGGATGAATTGAACTCAAAGGCTAGAAATGATCTCCATATTAAGACGTCAAACATGGATGTGGATAAGAGGAGAAAGGACAATAACAGTAAGAAGCATTCCATTGACAAAGACAATAAGAATTCAATAGTGGGTAGAGATAAAAGGCACAAGCCACCAAATAAGCAATCCCTCGAAGAAGATGAAAAATATAGAAATACTTTCAAAAAATATGACTAAGTGACGATGGCACATACTCTCAAAGTGAAATAACTTTGTAATGAGCTTGGTATGTGTGACCTTGATGCTTCTGGATGAAAGTCTAATTTAGCTATTATGGATAAAATGAAGTCAAAGGATGGCAACATATCCACTGAAAATATGGACTCGACAATGAATAGGGAAAGAAACAACATTCCCTTGACCAAACATGGAGACAAAGATACACAAAAATGTAAATATGATATTAAAAATACAAATTCAGTGGTTGGTGAAAAGAGAAACCAGTCAAGCTCAAAGAAAATATCTACACTCAAAGATGATAATGAGATAGATTCTTGCAAAAGAAAAAAAAACATAGATATCAATGATATGATTGTTGATGGGTTAAGAAAAGATATTTCTACTCATGGAATTTCAACTTATGGAACTAAGAAGGTTCTTGTTGAAAAGTTTGGCGCAATGACGAAGGATAGTTCATTTTATGTCAAAGTAGACAAACACAATGAGTGAGATAGAGGAAATGACAAAAGTTCAGAGAAAAATATTGTTCTAGCAACTAAGAAGGGAAGTGTGATATTAGACAAGTGGATTCCAGATGACATAAAGACCTATTAACATGTTTTACATATAAGGGATAATATCTTTGATGCCATGATGAATCGGACAAATGTTGGCGAAAATAACAACAAGTTTTATGTCATTCAAGCATTAGAAGATGACATTGGAGGAAAATTTATGGTATACAACCATTGGGGCAGAGTTGGTGTTAAGGGTCAATATAAGCTATGTGGTCCTTTTGTGTCATGTGATGGAGCAATTTCATAATTTGAATTAAAGTTCTTTGAAAAAACCAAGAACCAATGGTGCAATCGATGCACTTCCATTCCTTACCAAAAAAATTACACTTGGTTAGAAATGGATTATGAGGGAGATAAATCAAGTAAGAAAGAACAAATTGAAAAGAAGGAAATTGAATCCATTGTTAAGCATCAACCTCAATAAACTAAATTGGGCAATCGTCTAGCACAATTTATCTCTCTCATATGCAATGTGAGCATGATGAAACATCAAATGATGTAGATTGGTTATAATGATGAGAAGCTACCTCTTGGAAAGTTGAGCAAGTCAATTACCTTAAAGAGTTACAAAGTGTTGAAAAGGATTATCATTGCAATTGAACAAAAAATTACAGACAAAGTTCTCGAACAACTAATAAGTGAACTCTACACAATGGTTCCACGTGATTTTGGCTTCAAAAAATGAGGATTTTAGATCCAATCACTAGTCTTTACCCATGTTTTGAGGACAAAGATTTTCAGGAAGGGGTGACTTGTAATATACCTTATTGATTATTACAAATTCCATTAATTATTAATTATATCGTTAATGTATTAATTATACCATTAATTTAAAGTCATGTCCATTGTCTAAAGATGTGAATATATTCATTTCCATGTATTTATATGCATTATTATAAACTTAATAATGGACATTGAATAATAATTAATAAATATTGAATATATATATTTTCATATATATATCTCCTTCTTTTTTCAGGACCCATGTGGATATTGGTGACGATGCCAAGTATGCAATGAAGAGGAATGGAACTATCATGTTTCAACTTGAGTCGAGGGATTTGTTAGAGGCCCAAGATGTGATTTACGTGCCAGAACTAAGGAAATTTTTTCTCTTAGTCTCAGATATGGAGGACATGGATTTTGTTGTTACTTTTCAGAGACAAAAAGTACCCATACGTCCAGAGGGAGATAGCCTTGAAACAGAAGTGAGCATTTGAGTCAAAGAGGGCAGGTTATATGGGTTGTTGGGTAAGATTGTAGATGTATCCAAGGGTATTTTGGATCATGGATTGATGTCAGTGATAGAGGACGAGGAGAAGGAGGCTTTGAATAGTGATCAGAGTTCACAAAATTCTAGTGTGAGGAGTCAACCTTCAGATGAGAAGAGGGAGTTATCCCCTTCTAGTTATGTTAGGAGACCTAGTTGGTATGAACTAACATTGATGGATTCTTAGGAGTAGGAGGAGGATCCTAGGATTATAGACAGGGAGAGTAGGCCTCCAAATAAGTGTCCATACTTCATGGAACTAATGTGTAGTGTCATCGATTTTGAGACTTCTAGTGTTCAAGGAGCATCTGACCAGCAAGGTTGGAGGGATGCTAGTGCACAGGACGATGTGTGTGACATTGTGCCAAGGTTGGAAGAAGAATGTAATGATCCCAAGCCACTATGCAAGGATCATCACTGTTTTGGTGTCTTTTTAAAACTTTTTCTGAGTGAGGTATTTCGTCAAACACTTTGTTGATCTACCTTTTAGATGTGTTTATATGTGTGTATGMAGAAAATAACAGAAAGAGATAACCATGGAACATACCTCAACCATATGCAATAAGATAGACAAGCCAAAACATCTCAAATCTTCTTTATTCATAAAATAGAAGAACCTGCTACAATGGAGAGGTTGATCTGGAATGCTCAACAGATGGCCAATATGATAGACAATGGATAACAAGTATGAGCTGCTACAAAATGCTCCTGACAATACAAAATAAGCCTCCAAAGGCTGGATAAGAGATGAAGACCAATGCCAAGTGCCAAACCCCTC
>ML808059.1:497445-521429 GCA_009831015.1 Picea engelmannii
ATGGATACCACCCTCCTTCCATCACTTCTTCTCTAAAAGAAAAATCTAAGGTTCAAGCAGTGGAAGATCACATCGAGAATCAACAACAAGTTCTCCAAATCTTAAAGGACAACCTGACCATGGCACAAAATCGCATGAAAAAATATATTCGGGTAAAGAAACATAGGTTCACCCCAACTCCACTGCTTTGGTAAGTTGGATAGATGAGGCAGATGAAGTTGAGGCATCAGAAAAATCTGACACTCCAGATCCAGGAAATGAGGGAATGGTAGGACTTGCGTCGACCCCTCTATCTCTAAATGCAGTTTTGGTGGTAGTCATAAAGAAGAAAAAGACCCCTTTAGTATCCCAACCAATGGTGACAAGAAGTAGGGCTCGAAATCCAACATAATCATGAATTGTTTTTTTGTATGTATTCTTGGTGTTTTCTACTAGATATATTCAGTGAAATGTAGTAATAGTATCATACAACTTTGGTCTTATAGAAGTAGAAAATAATCTTGGATAGTAGTTGGAGTAATGATGCTAGATTTTTTATATTTATACCAGCCCATTTTTTGTCCCCAACAACCTTGGTTGCGTTCTTTTTAATAAACAAAATTTCTCAATTTTTATTAAAAAAACATACACAATTTTATGTCTTAGCAAAGTACATATAATCCATTTTTTCCATACTTACAATTCAAAGTTTTAACTCTCATTTATCCAAAATATTTATAAATGAAAAATCATAATAATCAAAAGACATAAACCTAAATTATACATAGCACTGAATTACAACAAAATAATAAAAACAATAAAATTTATACAATTCAACAATTATATGAATGAAAATATTTTAAATTTTATATAAGGAGAAGTATATTACATAAATGCACTATCATTATAAAAAAATAAAATAAAATAAACTACTTTGTTAATATTGTATTAATATTGTAAATACAAAATCAATATTTTTTTATACAATTATATAAATGTAGTATCGTTTAAAAACTTTTTATGACTATAGTTATAGCTTCATAGTTGAAAAGCATATATATTAACCTAAGTTTATAGGGAATAATATTTTATTAATATTGTAAATACAAAATCAATATTTTTTTATACAATTATATAAATGTAGTATCGTTTAAAAACTTTTTTCTAACTATAGTTATAGCTTCATAGTTGAAAAGCACATATATTAACCTAAGTTTATAGGGCATATGGGTATGGGCTTAAGTATAGGTATGTCATTTTTGAAATAGGGAATCTTGTTTTTTATATATAGTTATGGTGAAGCTAGATATTAAATTAATGTATGAAATTTTTTTGTTTATAAAACAAGGGACGATCTTCTTCAATAAAATAATTTGATTTTTTAAGTTTACTAAAGTATATAAAGTATATAGATAGATTGTATCGTTCTGCATTTAAATTTATAACCTTCTAAAAACACATAGATTTTATCGTTCTGAATTTAAATTTATAACCTTCTTAAAAAACACATATTCTTAGTACATATATATCATATCATATGGATGAAATCATAGATAAATCATTCAACAATATCACTTTATCACTTACGCATTAGAGACTTGAGCTTGTTTCACTTTATCACTTAGGCCATGCAGACTTGAGCTTGTTTAATAGTCTACTTTTCTATCTAAGTTTACTTTTTATATGGTTCACTTTCTCGAAGATTCTAATAATATTTTAAAAAATAAAAAGTAAAACATTAGAGTATAAGAAAATTATTTTCAAATATGAAAAAAAAAATGGAAGTAGAACAAAAATCATATAATATTTATAAAAAGTAAAACATTAGAGTATAAGAAAATTATTTTCAAATATGAAAAAAAAAAAATGGAAGTAGAACAAAAATCATATAATATTTTAAATTAATTTAAATCATTTTTTTATAATCTTTTAAAATTTTCAACTATGCATACTTTTAATAATATAATATTTGTAAAAATTTAAACTATTTGTATTGTTAGTATTAGAAGTCATCTCTGGATTGTATTGAAGGTAAGCTCAATACCCATCAATTTATATGTTACAATGAATAAATTTAAAGGGGGTCGAATGGGTGTAAACTCAAGATAATATCGTTTTAACTTAGAAAACTAGACCAGCATGCACAAGTAGGTGAGGTCTTGATTAACTTCAATGAGTAAGTTGAAGTAAAGGTGAATAGGAGGAAGACTTTGGTGAGAAAGTGTAGAGGTCTGCTATGGACATCAGGTCTTCCATCAACCTAAGGAGGAAAAAACTCAAACACAAGATTCTCTTGAATTCAAATTTTCAAGAAACTTAAAGACATTATAACAACACTATAATCAAACATTCATCATAATACAGTTACAACAATCCATGTGAATCGGTCAATCATGAAATATCTCAGTATCATAGGCAAATAAGATGGAAGAATAAATTTGACTTAGATTAATCAAGTTACATAACCAGAGAACCAGTGTTCTTCATCAAAATATTACAATAAGGGAGCTTAGTTCAACCATCAACCATAACAAAATACTAAAACTGCCTATATATACTAAGAAATGTTGCAACCACCAAGAGTGTGATCGGACCACTGCATTAACGCTTGCAATCGGTGCCTTCTCTATCAAATTGTGGAGGCCTCCTCATGTTAGATGCAAGTCAGACGCAGTTATGTGCTTTACAGGAAAATATGTCCATAAGGAAGCTTCAGATTGATAGTGTGCCTTTACAACCGCTCTCTACATGTTTTCCATTTATGGGGTGAGATGAGGTCTCAACTACCGCCCCCATCTTCAATAACTACCTTCATCGGGATCAGGATGAGGCCCGACACCCATGAATGTTTCAGGCGGTGCCCACGACTTCTTCGAGTCAATCCTGGCACCTCAAAGCCAAGCAGATATTCTTCTGTGACCAAATACGGGCGCTTTCGACCTTTGGCGCATCTCCTCTCCATCGCTCCATCTTCAATGTGACCTAGGGCCATGATCCTACGCAATTGCATGATTGTGGGTGCTACCAAGGGTGGTCTGAAAGCAAACCACTTTTGTCCCCGCAATTCACCATGAACTGCCACGCGTCCCTTTCTAAAAACCATGGTTCTGATTGTGGCACGCCCGTGATATTTTAAAACGTGCGCACCTTCTGACCCCACAATGGAGCGCGACCATTGATCTTGTGATCTGATATGAGGCTTCCTAATCAATGAATCAGCTCTGGCGCCTTTTAAATTGATGGATCAGATCTTCCCTTTTCAAATCGACGATCGAGATCTACTTCAGGCCTCCGGGCTCCGAGAAAATAAAAACCCAAATCTCGCTTACCTTCTATGCTTGTACCCGGAGCTATGGATTTGACGACACGTGGCTCTTGTTGATCAATGACTCAGATTCACTTCGGGCCTTCGAGACTTTACAATGTTTAACTCCCACAATTCTCTGGAGCGTCGAACTCCAAAGCGAGGGATCTTCCTCCACATGTCCTCAGCTTTTGATGGCTTAGATTATTTCGGGAGTTCGGGCTTCGACACTTCGGGAATTCCACACACTTCTCACTTCAAAACTCCCGAAGCTTATTTCCCCAAACAACTTGGACGACTTGTTGCCCTTGACAACTATATGTGATAACACGTATCATGATATTATAAAAAAATTGTTGACACATTCATAGTCAACTTGTTGTCTATTTAACCCACTATACCATTATCTTTATAAACTTATGCAAGAAGATATAATCTATAACATAACCGAATATATTATTGTCAAGTTTTAATTGAGGACATTACCCTTAAAACAGTTAATTTCCTTATTATACCTGCAACGGGCATGGTATATAGCATTCAGTTTGTCGTTGACTGTCTATTAGTATACCGTTGACTATAAATTTAACTAAGTTTTTGAAAGTTTAACATTAGTTTATTGAATTTTTAATATTTTTTTTAAATATTTAAATATTTTTCTATTTTACCATTGGCTGGTCAATTTGAACTCTTATTGTAAAAGTGTCAACTTCCTTGGAATTGAAGACACTCTCAATTAATGTTATTATCTTAATTTTATATTTCATTTCAAACACTTTATCAAATGAAATATAGATATGGCGGTTGTGACATGATGAACCATCTATTGATAGAATAGATGGACCATCACACCAACATATGTCGATTGTTTATCTCCTTGTAAATTCTCTCACCATGCAACGATTTCCCTTTATATTCTTCATCATGCGCTTCACCATGCATAGATGGACCATCACATCAACATATGTCAATGTTTATCTCCCCATAGAATCTCTTACCATGTAATGGTTTCCCTTTATCTTCTTCTTCCTCGACTTCACCATCCATGTACATGGTCAAACTCCTCGGATTTTATTAAGGGATAGTAATCATCAATGGATTTTGTTTTAATCAAACAAAACAAGCATTACCTTATTGATCCACCTCCTTGCTACGCATTCATTTTAGGTGGAGACCCTATTTCAATTGTTTCAAACCCAGTCTCGGTTAAATCAATTCCAAATCCTGGTCTAAAGTTTGTTCCAACATCCTCGCCAGTCGAAGAAGCAGGCAAGAAGAGGTGGGTAATAGATTCGTAAGAGTAGAAGAAGTAACAAAAAAGAAAACATCCCTAGGACCAACAACCAAACTAACATGCTACACTAGAAAGCCAAAGCCAACAAGCTAGCTAGCTAGCAACATATCTTGTTCATATCCTCCAACACGAGTTGATTATGTTGTTGATGCAACAAAAGATAATTTAGTAGAGTCTGTTGATTATCATAGCCAAAAATCTAAGCTACCTACCAGCCATAAAAAAGCACCCCAACACATAAATCAATGTAATCTCGCCCAAACATTCAAACTGGAGATGGGGGTAAGGCACTCGCCTACTCCAAAAACATTGACTAATGGGACGGAATGAAGTCTCTGCTTTGTTGTTGTAGACATATAAATTTGATGAAATGTCACTCGCTGCTATTGTGGACATGGACTCTAGAGAGAAACATATGGGGCTCGGTTTCATTTCCTTCTCAACTGCGATCATAGTCATGTTTTTGTTTTACAACAATGTAGTATTCCATCCATCCCTTCTAACTACCATCATATTCATGGTCTTTGTTACAACAATGTAGTATTGCTTTAACACCTCACTGCAAACCACGAACCAAGCTACTTACATCCTTTTTTTTCCATTATGTTGTTATTGCTACTTACACGACAGGTTCAGCCTCTATACGACACTTGTTTATATTTAGAAGTGAGTACATTGTCATTAAAAAATGTTAAATTTCTTGTTTATCTATTGTATAGAAAGGTGTGTTTTTTAATAGTTTAAATGAGCGGAAGGTTTTCTCTGTTCTGACGAGGAGTTGAAAGCCAAGTGGTTAGCTCAAAAATATGTAAGGAGCTCTGCTCCAAAGGTACGAGAGAATTTATCAAAGGAATTGTTGGGAAACAATATGGTGGAATCGTTGGTGGAACCAGCTGACAAGTGGAATACAAGATCTCTAGCAAGAGGCCAAGTGGGCAAGCGACACCTTTTGAAGTCATGTGATTTCTTGATGGAACAAGTGGAAGGTGACAAAGTTAATGAAAAAAGGGGTTTTACTATCCGAACCTTTATTACATCCAGGCACTCATCGAAAATAAAACATGACTTCTGTACCAATGCAGAAAATCAATTCTCAAGGTTGTGTGACTCCGGGTTAATCATTCAAACTAACCAACCAAACTAATTAAAATGAATTTATGCTAGTTTTTTAATTATTTTGAACAATTCATATGTAAAATTTCACTGAATGTACAATCAATTTTAATCATTTACCTACTTTTACATCATTAAAAATATAGTATTATCAATGAATTTTTTGTATGAGAAGATGTGTGGATTTGGCATACCTAAAATATTAACTTAGAAACAGATGTTATCTTGTGGATATTTTGTAGCCTCTAAACTTGGGGATGAAGAGGGAATAAGTTTTTTCTATAAAAAGTGGTTGATGTAAGAGAGTTTAACAACTAGTCGTATGTAAGTGATTATACATCATAATCAACCTTCAAATAACAACCATTCATAGCTAAGTGATTATACATCATAATCAACTTTCAAATAACAATCATTCGTAGCTAAGTAATTATACATCCTATTAACACGGTCAAATTTGTTCATATCACATTAACTCTTATATTTGTTGGCGTGGGATAAGAGGCACTCATACCACCTCGTTTATTTGTGTAACAGCCCCGCTGTTACGACAACAAGCGTCATACGACAGAGAAATTAATTTTTTTTATTTAGTTTTTTAGTTTTGCGTTGGGAAAAAGAAAACATATCACACTTAAAAGCAACATTAATGACACATCATCCAAAGAATTACCGAAACAAAAATAACACATCAACAATCCTTCACGACATAAAGTCGACACATTGTTGCCATGATTAATGAAACCCATTCAACGCAACAACACAATTAAATGGCAGCCATAATCATTGCATTTAGATAAATAAATAAGGACGCATAAACAATGCGAAACAAAAAGCGCTCAACTCATATTATAAGGACGATCATCAAAACATAATCAATCGTCAATCGTTGCGCAAGAGTAAAACCATCGAATATTTCATGGTGCAACATTTTAACTACTCGACAATCTTAGATCTAACTTAAATACATACTCATCATATCATCATTAATTTCCGGACGCATTAATTTACCTATATTAATTCAAGGGCTCAATCAACTTTACAAGCAAGGACTAGATGATTCACTACACATAAGGAATGAGAATCCACAAGGGCTATAATGCAGTAGTGAACTTATTTACATATTCGATCAACCTTAAGTTCAGGCATAAGAATAAAACAATTCCAAACCAAGCATGCATCACACCATTCTAAGGTCGCCAGTAAAAACCACCTTTTCATTCATCAATCAATAATTAATCGTTGCGCAAGGTTAAAATAAGTTTTGATTCAATCCAACAACATTGCTAATGAGGTGCGCAAGGAATCTAGTTAATAACTGTCCACAAGGACAATTTGAAGGAATTATAAAAGATGTTAAATCAACATAAGACAACCTTCATAACGCGAGCAATCCTAAGACTAAACAACCACTCCTTACATCAAGTTGTCATTGTGCGCAAAAGGTTTACTATATAACTATATACGCATCCATTAAAATCAAGGCGTGCATCGGTTCTAGTTATTCAACTAGTCATTCATCTACATTAAGTGTTTATTGCGCAAGAGGTTTAAGAAGGCTTAACAATCATAAATCAATCGTGTTCTAAAGTGTGAGGGTAAGATGATCACACCTTATCCATCACAAACAATTTATATATATTAATTACGAGATTCATGATTACATTTTGTATTTCCCAAGAATAGTATCATATTCAAATGAGGAAAATTATACATCAAATTGACACTCGACAAGGTAAGTTATAATTTTACTCAATTTTCTTAAGTATTTATGCTATGTTCGTTTATGATAATCAAGGCTGCAAAAATAGATTTTACAAAATCTTTCAAATAAACCTTGCTAAGAAAACACCTTTTATTACATTTCAATTTTCTACTATGCTATAGTCTGTTAGCACTAGGAATCACCCTCGGACTGTAATGAGGATAAGCCCAGTACCCATCAGTTTATAAAATAAATGTAAATGAGTTTTAAGGGGGTCAAATGGATATGAGTCGAGATAATAACGTTCTAACTCAAAAAATCTGGAATAGCATGCACCAACCATTGAGGTCTTGAATAAACTTCAGTTGGTAAGTTGGAGTAAGGGCGAGTAGGAGGAAGATTTAGTGAGAAAAAGTGTAGAGGTCCGTTATGAACATCATATTTTCCAGCAACCTAATGAGGAAAAACTTAAACACAAGGTCCTCTTGGATTCAAATTTCAAGGAAGATGGAAGAAATCATAACAGTACTATAATCAAACATTTATCATAATACAGTTATAACAATCCATGTGAATCAATCAAACATGAACTCTCTCAGTATCAGAGGAAAATAAGATGGAGAAGAAGATGACTTTCATTAAACAAGATATCCCAAAAGCAAATACATAACTAGAGAACCAATGTTCTTCATCAAAATTTTACAATACGGGAGCACTGCTCAACCCTCGACCTTAACAAAATATCAAAATTGCCTATATATACTAAAATGTTGCAACCACGAGGAATGTGATCTGATCACTGCCTTCAAAACCTTCAGTCGACGCCCTCTCTGTCAAGTTGTGCAGACTGTCTTCTGTTTTCAGACACGAGCTCTTCCGTCTGGACCTTCTCTATCTTTCCATTTATGTGCTGAGACGAGGTCTCAATCACTGCTCTCATTCTCAGTAACAACCATCATCGAGATTAGAACTAGGTCTGACACCCATAACTATTCTCAGACGGTGCCAATGACTTCTGCGAGTCCATCCTGACGCCTCGAGGTCATGAATGGTCTTTGTCTGTGACCAATGCGAGCTTTACAGGTGGCAGTATGATAGCGTATGCCCAGGGGCTACTGTGTGTTTTTGGTGGCTCTTTACTGCAGGTCCTATGAAACCTGCAACCTTCCTCTTTTGCTCTTCCGAAATCTCGAGCCTCAAGTGCTAACTCCTTCTTCATCACCCCTTCACGCTGTGACCTCAGGCCATGACCTCACGTAATTACACGATTGTGGGCGCGACCAAGGACGGTTTGAAAGAAAACTGCTTTTGTCCCCGCAATTCACCATGAACCGCCACTGGTCCCTTTCAAAAAACCACGGTTCCAATTGTGGCCCGCCCCTAAGATTTTAAAACGTGCGCACCTTCTGACCTTGCAATTTGGTGTGACCGTTGATCTTGTGATCTAAGATTAGGACCTCTGATCAACGACTCAGCTCTAGTGATTTTTAGATTGACGGATCAGATCTTTCGCTTCAAAACAATGGCTGAGATTTGCTTCGCGGATCGGCCTTCGGGAATTTCAATTATCAAACCACATTTCCCTCTAAGAAAAACCTCTGGAGCTGAGGATCTGATGACGCATGGCATTCTGGATAATTAAGCGATCCAGATCTATTTCGGGATTCAACCATTCATTTTGGGCCTGGAATGAGTCTCTCTGAGTGTTGTGCTTTGTGCTCATGGTTGCGGCCTGCAACCCTTGATAACTTTATGTGATAAAATAGTCTTTATAGACTTCGGACCATTAGGATCCACATCAATTTGATAATTAGCGTATACTAATTTGTATAAATTTAAATGGAAATAACTATTTTTATGTTGTTATGGACAAGTGTATGCTTCAAGTTTCCTACCATCTTATGGTAGGGAAAGGAGTGACAAATATTTTTGAAAGGGAGAATTTATTACAACCTATTTTAATTTAATCGTTTTAACTATTAATATGATATTTAAAAAAAATATGTTTTTCTTATATTTTAGTTTTTAGAGAAAATAATTTTGTGTATATTATTAATGGCTAATATTCAATTAATTTGCCATTGAACACATTCAAAAAAGTTGAGAATCACCCCATGGACACATTATGAAACTAATATAGAATTAAATCTCCATTTATTCTCTCCCCAAGTTGCGTAATAGACACACTCTATAGTTATCACGAGCCCACAATCTAAGTCAACGATCAAGGCTACAATCATCGCCTGAAGGAATGGAACTTGAGACCACGTGTCAACTCCAAGCGAGCATCCAAGGCAAGCCCATGAATCCTTTGCGCGCTATGCATCAGAGGATGGCACCTCCACTAGCTGGGTAACCATCAATTCAGAAAGGATGCTACAGGAAACGCAGTGGGAGGCGAAGGAAATCCCAGCAGAAACGCAGAGACCAATTTTGCCGAGACAAGAAAACGTCGAGCTACCAGCGGATTCATGGGGAAATGCATCTAAGTTTGAGGAAAACAATTACAATAAAAACGGGGTCCGAACCAAGGCTTCCTCACACAACGACATCCTCGCTCCATGCTGAGAGAAAAAAAAATCGGGGGAAACTCGGGCGAGCAAAGGTTGGGCGGGGATAAGGGAGAACCAAATCGTCGAGGGTTCAACGCCCTTTTAGAGCTAAAGCATACCAGAGATCACGACAAACGAAATGACCAGTATAGGACGAAGACCAATCCCAGTTTCAAAGAGGTTTTTCTTTTTTTTTCTTGGCATTCCACCATGCACGGGAAGAAAAAGAAATCGTCGTCCATTAACATACGTAGAGAGGGTCACAACAACAAACTACAACCAAATAGGAATCCGAGCGACCTCAATGCTCCTATTCAGTGGGGTGAGTATTGAAAAGGGCCTGAATAAAGGGATCGGTGAAAGTTCTGAGATTGTGGAGCAGCCATCTCAAAATCAAGGATAATTACCCAGCTCTCAAGGTGTGGGTGCACCGTTGGGCGTTCTTCTCCCAACACAGAGGTGAGTGTTGTCAACGCTGAGGTAAATTGTTTTTACAGAGTTTAATACTGGGCAAAAGAAGTGCACATCGCAGGTAAGAGGTGAGAATTAGAATTGATGAGCGAGAGGGAACCCAAGGCGAATGTAAAAAAAGGATTCAGGCGTTAACTTCGAATTTTCCCAACAAGAGAGAGACAAGGGCGAGTGTTCAAACAGAGAATCGTATTTGATTCGGGACAGGGATTTTCCTAACTTCATATTTGAACACGGTGGAAAAAGTTTCCTTCGCTTAGAGCACTCTACCAGGCGAGTAGATCTATACAATGACAAATAAAGAGATTTTATTACAATAAAGGTTTGCAACTTAATTAAAATGAAAGAGTTCAATAGTTTGCGAAGAAACCAGCTAAAAGACTTTCACGACTTCATATAAAGATGGAAAATAATTACACCCAGAAATTTATGTTCAAGTTTACAATCCAATACATTGAGAATATTGACAACAAGATTCTTTCACATTACATCTATAATCCAACATATTTTTAATTGAACACAAATAAACATGGTGTTCCACATCACACCACCACTACCACAAATATGTTACAATTTACCAACATACGAATCTGTATACAATTTTTAAACTAATTTACCAATGCAAATGTTTACACATGCGTACTGTAATCGGCGGATGGACTTGTTGTTGCTCTTCAGCAGTTGACGCTCCTCTTCACTTCTGCCTGCTAATCGTTGAGACCTCACCAGTGCCTCCCAGCCAATGCTAGGGGTACTCTTCTTCCCCTTGAGCCCCCTGAGCCGCAAAGGGGCCACACACATAAACCAGAGAAAGCTAGCTCCTAGCTCACCTCGCAAGTTTGAGCTACCACTCTCTAATCGAGTTGGGCATCCCAACTCCCACAAGAAAAATCAGTCAAGAAAAATATCGACATCGTAACCTTATGCCTACCAAACGTGATCTATACCCTTTCTCTGCCATTTCTTTTATAGAGTTCTCTTAGTGACTAGTTTTCAAATTGCAAATTAAATTCTTTTTATTAAATTTGTATTAGGAATTTTCTCCCCCGTACACTTGTCACCTGATCCCTTAGTTGCACAAGAAATTCATTTAATTAATTAAATTGATTTGTCAATTTCCATCACCCACCTAAAAGCGTTCCTAAAAACTCTCCTCGATGTCCCTTTATTCCCTCGCATTCCCTTAATGATTGTCACATTTCTTAAAGCTTAGTTGAGTTCATTTTAGGAAATTTCTCTAGACTAGATTCTCTTCTATGTTCCACATTCCTTTTGTATTTAAGTTTCCCCCTTTTTGGTCTAAGTTCTAAATTAGCAAGTTTTGCACAAGCCAACAATAAAAAAAAAATTGGGTAAATTCTTTCTCCTTTAATTTTTAAATTCGACTTTTCTTCATCCCCCCCTTATTAATTGATTAATTAGTTTTAGTCCTTATACGCCTCCCCCCCCCTCCCCCCAATTAGATCTAAAATCTAAATTCAATTAGGCTTAGCAAATTTGTTTCTAAGGGAATTTTGTACTTATTAAATTTTACTCTTAAACATTTATTTTCAAGGTTGGCCAAGACAAAATGAGACATTGTTTTTCTAGGTACCTAGGTTCATTGAATCACTAGTGTTAAAACTATGATGTTCCATTCAAGACGCACTATGTGCTCCAAGGGTGTCACTCGCCTTCATTCAAGTTTCATCTATGTGACGTGCCCTTCAAGACGCACTACGTGCTCCAAGGGTACCACTCACCTTTTGACTGATTTTGGTAGACGTCAAGCCCTTGGAGTCAATACTCCATTAGGTGACCTTGTGGGAGACTAAGGGACTCTAAAGAATAAGGACCCTGCCTTATTGCATGCCCCTTAGAATCTTCCTGAGCGACTGTCTTATTCTGCCCTCATGGCATCGTGGATCTCTCGAACTAGGTAATTGTTAACCTACAGTTCTAGCCATGATGGGAGTGCTAGTAGGTTGTGGCAGGGTTGTTGCCACACCTCTCCCTCAATATCTCTGGTTGTCCTTCATGACCCCTTTACTCCAAATGTGAGTCTGATTAACAAGCTATCGTCAGCTGCATCCATCAACGAAACATGTTAGCGATCCAAAATCAACATCATAATTTACCAATCATATGTCACATATGCAATAACAAAAACACTCAAACCATAAACAGTTCACTCCTTGACTCAATCCGTAGTCCAAGGAGGTCCATCGATGCCATCGACATCCTCAATCAGTCCAGAGTCTTGCACACTTAGGAGAAACCAGTCAATAGCACTTGTCGATACAAATATAATCAAATAACATATCATCATATCCACAACATCATCATAATCCATAAGCGAAACAGTCAATCATATAAGGAACTAGATCACTTATCAAAGTATTTCCACTCTATCTATTGGGAAGGGGAGAAGCAGAAAACCTTGATAATGAGTGTCGCGTGCAAGTGTCCTCAAAGAATAAGTCCAATCTGGTGTGCGTAAGAGCAGGATGTTACATACAACTCCTCTTGTTTTAAACTTCGTCACGAAGTTTCACAGTATACAAGTGCAATAATAAAGTATCTGACAATATCTAAGGGTCTCGCATCAAACAAAAATGGAAACTGCAGACTCATATCATATGTTTCCTCCCAATAAGTTGAGTGTGGACTATAATTTTCCTACTGGACCTTGACCTAATCGACAGTTCGACACCGTAGTTGTCGAATGCGATGGTCCAGAAAGTGGACTGGCTCCGTCGTGAGCACACCCTTGCCCCACATACGCCAATAACTCAATTCAATCACATGCGTAGGATCATTGACCTAAAGTTGCACGTGGATACAAGATAAACATCGCGCAACTCCTTAAATAATGAGGCACAACTAGCCGTTAGGCCCTTCATAATTATGGTCGACGCGATGTGCATCGACAAACCCTTTTGTCGATCCCGCTCTTCTTCCATCCCCTTTCGTATCATTCGTAATTGTTCTTTCAATTCTTGGATTGCTTTTGATCCTACCAATACTTCATCCTCGAGTCTATCCCAACTCAAAGGCGTCTGACACAGTCGCTCATCTAGAAACTCAAATGGCACCATCTTAATGGTACCTTGATGGATGTTGTTTCACGCAACTCGACCATTGGCAAGAACTATTCCCAACGTTTATGTTGGTCCAACACACACATATGCAACACAACCTTCCCAAATTGGTTCATTCCTTCATCCAGCTTGTCTATCTCAAGGACATGATGTACTAAAGTTCAGTGGTGTTCTGAAGGCCTCTTAGGAAATTCATCCAAAATCGTCTTGCGAACACCGAATCCCTTATCGGATACGATTCCTTTGGTACATATGGAAATCTCAAAATATTGTTGATATAAACTCTAGCTATATCTAGCGCCTGATGCGTCGTACGCACAGGGACAAAATGTGAACTCTTCGTCAGAGTGCCAACTGTCTCGACAATCGGGTCATGCCTCCTTACCGTCAATGACAATTCAATAGTGAATTCCATCAGAATGACCTCTGATGTCGATTCCGAAATAACGTGTGGCCGTAGAAATCCTGTCGGATGTCTATGTTCAACCTTCTCCTGTCGACCTTCTAGACATCTCGCCACACAATTGACGATGTCTGCCTTTATCTCTTCCAGAAGAATAAGGGTTTAAGGTCGGTCCTCATCTTCATGACTCATGGATGAGCCATGTACATTGCTTTATGAGCTTCGCATAAGATCAAAACTTCTCAATTTGTCGTTGTGAAGTAAGTAATTCCAGTTATTATATCTCAAATATCTGTCGTTGTCCATAATATATCTCTCAATTTTGGTACCAATCATGGTGTCTTTCCCAAAAAATTCTTACCCTCTTTATACCAGTCAACGTCGCGTTGTTGTTAGAATATTTTCATGTAGATTCGTTTGAGGAGGTATCACCTGAAAATATGCATGGTCTCTGACTCAACGAATCTTCCACTATGTTCATTGTTCCTTTTAAGTAGGAAATATCAAAATCGTAATCGATAAGAAGTTCTGACCAACACCCTTGTTGTGAGTTCAAGTAATTTTGCATAAAAAGGTGTTGTAAACCAAAATGGTCTGTTTTTAGTTCGAAATTTTTTCCAATCAGGTAGTGTCTCCACACTCTCAAGGCATACATGATGGCTAACAATTCCAAATTGTGTGTCGCGTGGTTCTCCTCATGCTTCCTTGACTTCCTCGAGATGTAAGCGATCACTCGATCGTCTTACCTCAAGACTCTGTCTAAGCCTTCCTTGGATGCGTCAATGCATACCAAGAAACCCTCGTCCACGCTAGTGACTTTTAGTACTATTGGTGTTGTCGTCAACATCTCCTTAATCCTTTGAAATTCTTCTACGCATTTCTCGGTCCACACAAAATTCTTGTTCTTCTTCTGCAATTCCATAATCGGAATTGCTATCTTCGAAGAACCATCGACGAACCATTGATAATATCCTACTAAACCCATGAAGCTACGTACTTCTGGTACATTCGTCAGCATGAAACACTCCATTATAGACTCTACCTTTGTTGGATCCACAACGATGCCTTCGTCGGAGATAACATGCCCTAAGCAATGAATCCTCAATAGCTTTGTGACCACCTCCCATAATTTGTTCTCTCGTAACACTGGAGTACCAAGAATAAAATTTCGTCTTGATCTTCCGTCATCCGAGAAAATATCAAAATTTCGTCAAGGAATACTCGATGGTAGTCAAGCAGAGTCTCCACGACCCATCCTTCTTCCGTATGAAATTAACAGGAGCACTCCAAGGAAATACACTTGGACGTATAAGTCCTAGGTCCAACAACTCCTTCAATTGCACTTTCAACTCCTGTAACTCAGGGGTCGACATCCAATAAGGATTTCTTGCCATTGGTTCAGTTCCATGTCTTAGGTCGATGGTAAAATCCATCTTGGCTTCGGGAGAACACCTGGAAATTATTTTGGGAAATACGTCTGCAACTCCCGTACTATTGGAAGGTCTTCTAAACCTTCTGCCACGCCCTTGACGTTTGGTGCTAAGTATGCATATAAATTGCATCCTTGTGTGTTCTCTCTTGTAGCTGTAGGGAAGAAATGAACCTCAGGGATACTCCCCATTTTCTTCCTACAATCCCACTTCTTTGTACTTCATCGTCGGTCCAAATCAACCGCCTCATCTTACCGTTGAGTATCACATCATGCGATTCTTACCAGTCCATATTAATCATGTCGTCATAAGATCTTAAGATTGTGACGTAGGTCAGACTTCATTACACTATCCCCAGGTTAAAGCGACAGTTCATACCCCTTCCTCCAACCATTTAGTTGGTACCCAAAGCCACATCGACGAATCTAAACTCGTCCAGTCGAATTCCCTCACCAAAATCCCTTCAGCACAGTACTAGAATTAGAGCTCTCCGTAGCACCAAGGTCTAACAAATACTAAAATTTCATTTGACGATAGCACTTGATGCCTCGAGCACAGTGTACTGGTGCTTGGCCTGGTGGTTATTTACCACGGTCATGAATCCTATGGGCATTTCCCATCTCCGCCACAGTAGTGTGTCCTGTTGACTCGACCGCTTTGGCCCTTTCAACCGGACAGTCTTGCTAGTAAGGTGACTCTCCACATGCCCATTGCCCACCTCCAGTCCAGTACTCTTGGCCCCAAAATAGAAGTTGTTGGCCTACCAGCCTAAGATCTTGGTCTGTTCTGCTGACAATCCTAAACGACGACTTATAGTGGTGTTGTCGCAGATGCGGTGGTCCATTGTAGGGAGCCCTCTGCTGAGGAACCTATCATCAAGGTGTCGTGAAAAAGGGTCCTATAGATGTATCTTAACACCAAGAGGTCTTGTTTGGATGACGTATGATGTTGTTGCACACCAAATGTTGTCATTCTGGACGATCTTGTAGGAGTCCTGCCCGGACTCCCACGGTCAAATATTCCTTATCTAAGAGGCCTACTGGACTGCATCGTGCAACGTACGAGGAATTTAGATCCTCACCTTCACACGAAATCCGGAGTTAAGGCCAGTCATGCACTTTTTGATCTCCATCTTCTTCTTGTTCAGATGCGGGGCATACCGAAGTAGCTCCCTAAATCTGGTCTCAGAATTCGGCACCATATGACCACCTTGTCGTAAGGCGCTAAACTCATTGAGTTGGCGCTCAACTAATTCCTCTGACAATTACTTCTCCTGGAACTGTTCCCCTAACATGGCTTTGAACGCCATGTTTAGCTGAGGTAGGAGTGTCTTCCTCCATAGAAGAGCGCTCCCCTTTAGCTGAAGAATGCTAATGCAGAGCTTCATGCTGGAGGTCGAATTCATGAAGCGTGAAGCACATCGCCTGACTCTCCAGCCATGCCTCGAAGGATGAGCTATCTGTGGCACTCATGTACTCAAGAACTTAACCCTCTCGAGTTTTTCGTGAAAGCTACCAGTATTGGTTGGGGTGCGTTGTGGACCCTAAGGGGTACAGGTGCCATGGCCTTATCTCAAGACAGACGGTTAGTCAAGGCCTCTGAAATTTCACTGGAAGGACCCTGTCAAACCCAATGCATCCCGTGTGGAAATCCGCTCATGCTCAAGATTTGTTCTTCTCCTTGGGGGTTGGACCCCTCTGGTGTGGGTGCTACTAGAGGTGTCACGCCTCCTCCCCTAGCACCACGTCGTGAATATTTACGACGTCCTCTAACCGTGATTACCGCAAGGACAAGTTAATAATTCAATTAGCGCTGAGTATAAATCAAGGGATTAATTCAGTGGAAGGCATAGCTATCCACAGTCGCAGGGTTGAACCCGCTCTTATACAATATGTAACAGCCCCGCTAATACGACAACAAGCATCATACGATAGACAAATTATTATTATTTATTTATTTTTTTAGTTTTGCGTTGGGAAAAAGAAAACATATTACACTTAAAAGTGACTTTAATGACACATCATCCAAAGAATTACCGAAACAAAAATAACACATTAACAATCCTTCAAGACATAAAGCCAACACAGTGTTTCAATGATTAACGATACCCATTCAACGCAACAACACAATTAAATGGAATCCATAATCATTGCATTCGGATAAATAAATAGGGATGCATAAACAATGCAAAACAAAAAACACTCAACTCATCTCATAAGGACGATCATCGGAACATAATCAATCGTCAATCATTGCACAAGAGTAAAACCATCGAATATTTCATGGCACAACTACTCGACAATCTTACATCTAACTTAAATACATACTCATCATATCATCATTAATTTTTGGATGTATTAATTTACCTGTATTAATTCAAGGGCGTAATCAACTTTACAAACAAGGACTAGATGATTCACTACACATAAGGAATGATAATCCACAAGGGCTAGAGCACAGTAGTGAACTTATTTACATAGTCAATCAACCTTAAGTTCAGGTGCAAGAATAAAACAATTCCAAACCAAGCATGCATCCACACCATTCTAAGTTCGCTAGTAAAACCCACCTTATCATTCATCAATCAATAATTAATCGTTGCGCAAAGTTAAAATAAGTTTTGATTCAATCCAACAACATTGCTAATGAGGGGCGCAAGGAATCTAGTTAATAACCGTCCACAAGGACAATTTGAAGGCGTTAGCAAAGATGCTAAATCAACATAAGACAACCTTCATAACGTGAGTAGTCCTAATACTAAACAACCACTCCTTACATCAAGTTGTCGTTGCACGCAAGAGGTTTAATATATAACTATATATGCATCCATTAAAATAAAGGTGCGTATCGGTTCTAGTTATTCAACTAGTCATTCATCTACACTAAGGGTTTATTGCACAAGATGTTTAAGAAGGATTAACAATCATAAATCAATTGTGTTCTAAAGTGTGAGGGTAAGATGATCACACCTTACCCATCACAAACAGTTTACATAGATTAATTACTAGATTCGTGATTACATTTTTTATTTCCCAAGAATAGTATAAGATTCAAATGAGGAAAATTATACATCAAATTGACACTTGGCAAGGTAAGTTATAATTTTACTCGAATTTTCTTAAGTATTTATGCTATGTTTGTTTCTGATAATCAAGGTTGCAAAAATAGATTTTACAAAATCTTTAGGATAAACCTTACTAAGAAAACGCCTTTTATTACATTTCAATTTTCTACTATGCTACAGTCTTTATAGACTCTGGGCCATTAGGATCCACATAAATTTGATAATGAACATATACTAATTCTTATATATTTAAATAGAAATAACTATTTTTATGTTGCTATGGACAAGTGTATGCTTCAAGTTTCCTTATGGTAGGGAAAGGAGTGACAAAGATTTTTGAAAGGGAGAATTTATTACAACCTATTTTAATTTAATTGTTTTAATTATTAATATGATATTTATAATTTTATTTTTTTCCTTATATTTTAGTTTTAGAGAAAATAATTTTTTGTATATTTTTAATGGCTAATATTCAAATAATTAGCCATTGGACACATTAAAAAAAGTTCCTGAATAAAAGGGCCTGAATAAAGGGATCGGTGAAAGTTCTGAGATTGTGGAGCAGACATCTTAAAATCAAGGATAATTACCTGACTCTCAAGGCGTGGGTGCACCGCTGGGCGTTCTTCTTCCAACACAGAGGTGAGGGCTATCAACAACGAGGTGAATTTTTTTTACAGAGTTTAATATTGGGCAAAAGACGTGCACATCGTAGGTAAGAGGTGAGAATTAGAATTGATGAGCGAGAGGGAACCCAAGGCGAATGTAAACAAAGGAGTCATGGCTTAAATTTGAATTTTCCCAACAAGAGAGAGACCAGGGCGAGTGTTCAAACATAGAATTGTAGTTGACTCGGGACAGGGATTTTCCTAGCTTCATATTCGAACACAGTGGAAAATTTTTCCCTCACTTAGAGAACTCTACCAGACTAGCAGATCTATACAACGACACATAAAGAGATTTTATTACAATAAAGGTTTTCAACTTAATTAAAATGAAAGAGTTCAATAGTTTGCGAAGAAACCAACTAAAAGACTTTCACGCTTTCAGATAAAGATGAAAAATAATTACACTCAGAAATTTATGTTCCAGTTTACAAGTCAATACATTGAGAAGATCGACAACAAGATTCCACATCTTTTAATTGAACACAAATAAACATGGAGTTCCACATCGCACCACTAGTACTAGAAATATGTTACAATTTACCAACATACAGATCCATATACAATTTTTAACTAATTTACCAATGCAAATGTTTACACATGCGTACCGTAATCAATGGATGGACTTCTTGTTGTTCTTCGGCAACTGACGCTCCTCGTCGCTCTCGCTTGCTAATTGTTGATACCTCACTAATACTTCCAATCCAATGCTAGGGGTACTCTTCTTCCCCTGATCCCCCCGAGCCGCAAAGGGGTCACGCACACAAACCAGAGAAAGTTAGCTCCCAACTCGCCTCGCAAGGTCGAGCTACCACTCTCTAATCGAGTTAGGCATCCCAACTTCCACAAGAAAAATTAGTCAAGAAAAATATCGACAGCGTAACCTTACGCCTACCAGACGTGATCCATACCCCTTCTCTGCCATTTCTTTTATAGATTTCTCTTAGTGACTAGTTGTCAAAATGCACATTAAATTCTTTTTATTAAATTTTTATTAGGAATTTTCTGCCCCGTACACTTGTCACCCAATCCCTTAGTTGCACCAAAAATTCATTTAATTAATTAAATTAATTTGCCAATTTCCCTCACCCACCTAAAAGCGTTCCTAAAAACTCTCCTCAATGTCCCTTTATTCCCTCACATTCCCTATTCCCTTAATGCCTGACACCTTTCTTAAATCTTAGTTGAGTTCATTTTAGAAAAGTTCTCTAAACTAGATTCCCTTCTATGTTCCACATTCCTTTTGTATTTAAGTTTCCCCCTTTTTGGTCTAAGTTCTAAATTAGCATGTTTTGCACAAGCCAACAATAAATGTTTTTTGGTTAAATATTTCTCCTTTAATTTATAAATTCATTTTTTAAATTCAATATTTATTCATCCCGCCTTTATTAATTGAGTAATTAGTTTTAGTCCTTATACCCCTCCCCAATTATATCTAAACTCTAAATTCAATTAGTCTTAGTAAATTTGTTTTTAAGGGAATTTCGTACTTATTAAATTTTACTCTTACAACATTTATTTTCAACGCTGACCAGGACAAAATGAGACATTGTTTTTCTAAGTACTTAGGTTCATTGACCCACCAGTGTTAAAACCATGATGTGCCCTTCAAGACGCACTACGTACTCCAAGGGTGTCACTCTCCTTCATTCAAGTTCCATCTATGCGACATGCCCTTCAAGATGCACTACGTGCTCCAAGGGTGCCACTTTCCTTTTGGCTGATTTTGGTAGACGTCAAGCCCTTGGAGTCAATACTCCATTAGGTGACCTTGTGGGAGACTAAGGGCCTCTAAGGAATAAGGACCCTGCCTTATTGCACGCCCCTTAGAATATTCATGAGTGACTATATCAGTCTGCCCTCACGACATCGTGGATCTCTAGAACTAGGTAATCGTTAACCTACATTTCAAGCCACGACGAGCATGTTAGTAGGTTGTGGCAGGGTTGCTGCCACATCTCTCCCTCAATATCTCAGGTTGTTGTGCATGACCCCTTTACTCCAAATGCGAATCTGATCAACAAGATATCGCCAGCCTGCATCCATCAACGAAACATGTCAACGATCCAAAATAAACATCATAATTTACCAATCATATGTCACATATGCAATAACAAAAACACTCAAACCATAAACAATCCACTCCTTGACTCAATCCAGAGTCCAAGGAGGTCCATTGATGCCATCGACATCCTCAATCAGTTCAGAGTCCTACACACTCAGGAGAAGCCAGTCAATAGCATCTATCGATACAAATATAATCAAATAACATATCATCATAACCACAACATCATCATAATCCATAAGCGAAATTGTCAATAATATAAGGAACCAGATCACTTGCATGCAAGTGTCCTCAAAGAATAAGTCCAATCCGATGTGCACAAGAGAATGATGTTACAATTTGGTTAAAATTGGTCTTAAATATCGTAGTAACTATGAAAGAAGTGAGAGTTTCATCCGTGTTATGAACTTTTCCCATGAAACTTTATCCTTGGGTTTTGGCTGATTTTAAGATGACCCAAATCATAGGATTTCCAAAAAAATATTGGAAAAAGTACAACTTTGACTCAAACCACCCTCACTGAAAATGGAGTGATTTGAATATCACATATATAATGTTTTATTTACCAAAATGATCATACATTATATCATAGTTACCAAATTCAGTCGTTTCAGAGAAAAAAATATGAAAATTCGGTAATTCGATTAGAATAATGAATAATTTGATGAAATTTGGTTTTGTTCTTAGCATAGGTGGTTCAACGAGTGGAACAAATTAACAAGAAATCCATGCTTCATAATTTACCCCACACATATTTTGAGTAGTACCTGCCTGAAAACAGATAAAAGATGTGGGATCGCGTGCAGGCGGAAGGGAAAAATGAAAAGTAAAGTAATTCGTAGATTTGAAAAAAATCTCAAATCACTGATAGAAAACAAGAATGTTGGCAGGACGTTGTTCCTTCTTCTAGCTAGAGACGAAACCATTCATATTTTTAAGTTGTTGTTGAAATAGGTCCTAGTCAAGTATTCAGTAAGACAGGAATCTAGGCTCGGGCACCACAATGTTGAAATGTAAGCGAAGTGATCTATTCTATCACTTTTTTTTCGGTTGTAAGGAATGGATTTCTTTAGGAATTAAGGGAATATTCTTGAGGGAATCTCAGTAAGTTCTTCAGTCCTTTAGTCGCTATACTCTTCAGAAAAAGATCTGTCAGCTAGGGAGTTAGGAAGTAGTGATGGTGTTAGTTAAGGAGTCAGGAAGTCGAGATGGAGTACTAGATAAATAAGTTTTGAAACGATGAATGATTTTGGAGGAAAGAGATGGGTGTGGCTTCTCTTTACGAATTGCACTTCTAAGAGAGGTTACATTATTATAAGTTATTTAAATTTCAAACTGAATGATTATAAAAATTAAACAAAATGCATAATTAATCTAAGAAAAAAAGTATATATATCTAAGTCTTTAAAATGTATACTCACTAATGTTTTTTAATTGAAAAATATTTTTTTATTCAAATTTTTATCATATTGAATCGAATTCAAATTCAAACTTGATAATATACATTATATTGACGTAATCAACTTTTTTCCTATCACATCACCCTCTCTCGTGTTTACCTATCAAAGTACTCATACATATTTTAGTGATTATACATTCAATTTATTTAGATTATTTGAGTGATTGTACGATATATTAACATAGTCAACTTTGTTCATAGCATCTATATCATTAATGTTTTTGAGAGCTACGCCTTGATTTTGTTAATTTTCTTCTTTGGCAATCTCAACATTTTATAAGACCACTTATTGTTCTCTGCCTCAACAACGATATCTTTCAGTGACTTTTTTTTGGACAACTACTAGTTGCATCATACTGGTCTTATTTCCTCGTTAACAGGTGGAATTTCAAATTTTCTTTATCAAATAGAAATTTGATGACGGGTTTTTGTTTCCATGCCCGTCACTTCACTTTTTATTTAAATTTATGAGTGTATAATTATATGTTTAATTTAGTATTACAATTTTTCATCTAAATTTAAGTTTGTCCAATTCTTTTATTATTATATGTTAATTTTACTATTATAAATTTTTATCTTTTCTAAATTTTGGAAATACAATTTTATGTTAATTTTAGCATTACAAATTTTCATCTAAATTTAAGTTTGTCCAATTTTTTTTGTTATTATATGTTAATTTTACTATTATAATTTTTTTTTATCTTTTTTAAATTTTAAAAATACAATCTTTTATACTTAGAAAACAACAACAAAAATATTCATAATTATAAACCTTAAAAACCCTCTACTAAAATATATCAATTTCATAATAATAAACATCGAAAACCTTCCACTAAAATATATCAATCAAAATGTTTGCAATAGTGAATAACTAAGAACGGGATATTGTAATGAATAATAATCCTAACTTCTACACAATCCAAATTCCAAAGCTATCAATATAAAAATTATAAATATATTTATGTGAATGTAAAACTATAAATATAAAAACTATAAATATATTAAATATATTTATATAAATATAAAAATTTCAATAAACATTCCATATTAATTAAATTAATAGAATGTTTGTTGCATAAAATTTATCAACAAATTTCATCAAATTATAAATATAAGTTTAACCCAAACTATTACTCTAAATTTGAAAAATAACACTAAGGTAAATTGCATAAAGGAAAAAAAAAAATCATCTAATCTTCACATTAAATACTGTAGAGTTGTATTCTCAAGGATTCAGATTTGTACCTTTGATTAAGATAAAAAATAATAGGTCTATCGGATTCTATTTGTATGTTAGTTTAGAGTGTCAAGAAGTGATCATCAACTTTCAAGTATAACCCTCTCCACCCCTAAAACAACTACCAAAACCCTGTTCCACCTGTACTATAATCGTCCTCCTA
>ML808059.1:530915-554374 GCA_009831015.1 Picea engelmannii
TCTTGAAACCCTAGGTAGCAAGCACACAAGTAGGTCCTTGCTATATGTCCCCATGATTGAGAAACTTGTTTTAGCCATTGATTAAGGAAGATATAGCCTAGCTGTTGCTACACTAATCATCCTTTTTCCGAGTTAGCATTTAAACATAAGTTGAAGGAAGGATACATCCTAGGCCTAGTTGATTCTACACCTAGGGTTTTGACTTTTAGGGTTTGAAGGGCCTTGCTCTTGCAACACTTTTCACCCTTATATTTGTGTTTTAAAGCTATCCGTTTTGTCAAGAATATTTAAAGAAAGAGGGAGGAGCATGAGGCCTTTCTTAAGCAACACCAGAATGAGCCTCCTCCCCTTAGGGTTTTGATTCTAGGGCCCTGCCATTGCAACACCATAGAACCTAACTCTCTAGTCTTTAAATTTAGATCCTCCTGAGATCTTGACCTTGATTTTGACTCCATAATACCCTAAGGCACTGGTCTTTCTATCCAACGTTGAGGTTGTTATGAAAAAACCAATCTTTCAAAACTCTCAAATTTGAAACCCTAACTAACCCTAACGTCTACTAACCTAGAAATTAATGATGACGTCATGCCCTTTTTGAGATTTTGGTTGATAGAAAACACTGTGGCTTAGTCATCTAATGATATACATCGATACATTGGTAAGTTTCATTGGTTTATTTGCAAAACGTTGATCTCTTTGTCTATTATACTAACTCTAAAAGAAAAGATGACGTCATCTCTAGCATAGTGACACAACAACTTATAGTGTGTGAACATTAAATGATATTTGATGCATTGAGTTAATTCAAGGATTGATCATTTCATTGGATGCTATATCATTCTGGTATTTGTTGACAAGTGACTTTATATTGCCATTATTGCAAACATTGACTTCGTGAATATTTACTAATATATATGTTCATGTACAGTAAATATTGATAGTCATTAATTAATGAAGTATTAACCACTGTTGCATGTACAAGTATTGTCTTGTCTCGCAAGCAGGTGCCTTTTCTGTGGTTCTTCTTCATCCGACTATCTTCTTGGTGGTAATCTGTGAAGGGAAAACTTGCCTTAATCCTTAAGCCTTTACCTTTCAAAACCCCAAATTGCCAGGGATGTCTCCCTTGGGTTTAGCCACCCTAAATAGAAAGAGCCCCCCATCGAGGTGACAGTGGGTGGGAGAGCTCCTGTTATGCCAGTTTGACCGTTACCTTTCAGCTACTTGACCTAAACTACAAACTGAGCGATAACAGGACACAAAAAATGTAGCATTGTCGAATTAGTTTTCTTTTGAACAAACAAGAAAGGTTCCTGGACACCCAAAATTTAGCATACAATAAAGGCATTCTGAATAAGTTTTCTTTGAAATTTATCAAAAATTAATAATGTTTGTTACATATTTCTAGAAATTTAAATGCGTTTGTCATATAGACTGGGATTGGAGCTCCCACAGACCATAAAAAGAAATAAGTACAAGAATTAGGAATGTCGAAAGAAGAAGTGCACGACGATAGAGAGGAAGACCTGAAAAAGAAGAAATTGGAAGTTATGAGTCTTTGGTTACAATTTTCTGTTTAAAGAGGTAATAACTGGATTGATAAAGAAAACGAGATGACAGTATAGACTTAAACTGGATTGATAAAGAAAACAAGATGTCAGTATAGACTTACTATGAAGCCAATGTGTTTTTGTTGATGTCATCGATGGTCAATGGAGTCGTGTCGACTGGTTGTTTCCCTTCCTGGATGAGGTTGTCCATTCTTTGTTGGAACCATTCTTCAATGTAGCTTCTCATGAGGGCCATGTTGATTTCATCCCAGATTTCTATGTCGTAAAGGTCGTTTTCTAATTTCCTTAGATCCATTGAAATACTATGCAAACTCTGTTCAATTTCTTCATTGTGTGCCACATAGTCCAGTACCCAACGCTCGAGCTCATCTACAAGATGTTCAACTATGCCATTAAAATTTTCAAAATACAACCCCTTTAAAATATCAAGTTGTTCATGGAAGGATTCTTTGGTGATTTTCAAGGATTTGAGAATTAAGTTTGGGTCTTGAACCTCGTTGGTACTTCTGGCTAAGTCTATTTGGATCAGGCTTGTGAATAAATATTCATTTTCCAATATGGGTTGTTTACAAGATTCGACAATGAGCTACAGGTTCTTAACTTTCTTTTTCCAGCATGCTTTTACTTTTTTGGTCTTCTTTGTGGAGGGGAGTTTCTCTTGTCTTCTTTTCAGTTCTGATGTGTTGACGACATAGTTGGAAAAATAGGTCAACACTGTTGGACACATCGACTACACTGAGGGGGAGGGGGGGTGAATAGTGTAGGGATCTTTTTTCCAAAACTCCTTAGTTAACAATCACCATTCACACATTAGTCATTGTTGTCATTTATAACCAGACAAATTTCAACACATATCAACAACATATATCAACAATATATTATCAACAAGTCATCACCATAAGGAACACAAATAACACAAGATGTATGTACAATTTTCTTTTTATTACAGACTACAATCCTTGGGGGTTTTCAGTAAAAACTGAATAGAGTACAACTCTACAAGAGAACCAACTCTATAATGCAAGACTCATCTTACACCCTCAGCACCAACTTAGATGAGGTAACAATCCTCAACAAATATCAATATGTACCATAAACGAGTGCATCAACCATGCACCAACCTATGCCAAACAACCTGTAATCAACATGTACCATAAACAAGTGCATCCAACAATGTACCAAGTATATACCAATCATTTTTCAACTACTCATCAACAACGAATCATCAATATGTATCAACATCATCAACTATACACCTCATGTATGTGCCAACTCATCAACTGCTTGTCTAAACCATGACTAGTTTTGGATTAGTCAACAACCCTAACTTGAAATAATCATAACTTTGTACCTGTAATGAATAAATATATGAAACTAATACACAATGTTCTTCAATGTGTTTTATGCAATTCCGCTAGGTTTCACTACTTGGAACCTCTCACAAAAGTAGTTATAGAAAAAATGACATACCTTGTTGAATTATGGATTATTCTAGAGAGCAACCTTGTAGAGCATGCCCCACACATAATGTTTGTTGAATCGATATGAAACTGATACAAAACATACTATAGACTGTAATGTAACCAACACAATTGGTCTCACTAAATTTTTATCTGTTATGAATAAGTTATGACATTTTTACCCGAAACACTTGTTTTAGACTAGTTTTAGGACTAGCCACAAACCCTATTTTCCACAGAGTGTATCTCCAAAAATACAACGAACCACAAGATGAATTTTTTACCACATATACTTGGATATGTTTACCCAATGGAATATCCATATCAAGGTCTGAATCATTATATAAAAAAAGTTATTACGAAAATGGTGAGATGAACTGTAAATAACATACCTTAGATAACATCATGAAAATAATTTATCCTCCCTTGAATTCCGACCCTCTTTTCTTCACCTTCCCTATGAAATTTGGCTTAGATATCCTTTGGTTACCTCAGTCACATATATATCTTCAATATTCTCAGGTGTTCCACACCAAAAATTCTCAAGAAGATCTCACAAGAAGCTCTCCATTGATCCACAAAAAGGATGATCTACAAGAGACCATTGCTATCTTTTGTATACTTTCATCCTCTAGGTCACTTAACCTATTTTCCTTATTTTAGGGTTAACCACTTTCCATAAATAGAAAGTTCTCCAATACTTTATCATTTAAATATTTCTTCTTGATTTTGTCACTTTACTTTATCATTTCTTGATTGTCACTTCTCTTTATTATTTAAATAATCCACCTTGACTTTGTCACTTTACTTTATCATTTAAATAATGATTTATTTTTTTAGGTCACTTAACCCATTGCTAGGTCAGTTAACCTATTTTCCTCATTTTAGGGTTAACCACTTTCCATAATTAGAAATTTCTCCCATTTAAATATTCCTTCTTGATTTTGTCACCTCACTTAATCATTTAAATAATATTCTATACCTCGTCACTTTACTTTATCATTTAAATAACGATTTCTTATTTTAAGGTCACTTTGATTTCTTTGACCTTGTGGGCTTCAAGCCTTCATATGGGGGTCCTTCAACTTCGTAAGGCCATAACTCTCAAACCGTGAGGAGTTATGTGACATTCCACATACCACTGGAAATGGCATGATAAGCATTATCCATCTAGGATAGTTTCACCAACAATTTCCTTGATCTTCATCTCATTATTCCACATACAAGCATGGGTCCTCTAACCATTCTTCTAGGATAACTCAATCCACAAAGCATCTTCCCATAAGGGCTTTCACCATAAGGGGACCACTTTGGAGTTCATCCATTTGTGCACCTTATAAATCATGATAAGACAATAATGAGTCGTCTATAAATTTTTCAACAATGCATCATATACCAATGAAACCACATTGATGCATATTCATCATGTATTAATGAAAAATCATTGATCCATCTTCATCATATCAATGAAAACTCATTGATCCATCTTCATCTATGCATTCTCATCAAGGAAAATACATATTACATTACATCAATCATCAATCAATCAATCCTTTGGAATCAATCAATCACTTGACATCAATCAATCAAACAATTGGCATCAATGACAACATGATCCAACACTCTCCCCCTTTGGCATTGATGGCAATACCAACATTGATGTCAACACCAATCAATTATGTAAACATGTATACAAGGCATGCTCTACATCAATAGTCATCAATCATATCAATATGACTATCTCCCCCCTATCAATCACATCAATGTGAGTATCTCTCCCCCTTTGACATCAATGGAAAATGGTCATTTTCCTCTTGGGGATGCTCCCCCTGTATGAATTCCTTTGATCTTCCTATGAATAATATCTCCCCTTTTTAAAAAGGGATGTAATTCTAAAGATACATCGCTCATACTCCTTCTGTGACCATTGCTCCCCCTGGAACTATGTCTCTATGCTTTTTCTTCAAGTATAGGGCTCTTTTCTCCTCCTAGAACCATGGGAAGAATAATGACTCCCCCTATGGGTATGTCTCCCCCTTTATTTACTTCAAAATGAACAATATGCTACCATATGACGATCCTTGGACCTGTTCATGCATCAAACTCATTCCATACCAAACATCATGCAATATATGTCAACAATGAAATAGATAATCATGAGTAAAATATCAACCAAGTACATCTTGTACCAAAATGTGTGCTCATCATGCACAACACCCATGTACATCAACCTTGTACATCAACAATGTGTCAAAATATATCATCCATGGAATGTATCAACCATATGCCAACATGTGTATCTACCAAAATGCCAAACAATTGTCATATCACTCATGATATGTCTCCACCATGAACCAAGTGCCATAACCATGTATCTCAGATAAATACCAATTGTTGTGTTGATCAAGTAATACCAATGGTGTACTATCCATATGCCAAATGCATGCATCAAGTTTTCCAACAACTAAGCTTCCAATAATACATCATAAGATATATCAATGAAACTTCAATATATGTACTAGCCATGTACACCAACAGATCAACATCAATTATCCATTCACTACAACAAATAGTAAGCATCCAACAACACATGTGATAATAGTATGCTTCAATAAATCAATGATATCTCTCGCTAGCGTCATCAATATATATCACATAACCAAGGTACCATTGACTTCACTGTCATAACCAACATTGTTCTTCAATAGAAAAATATCTCAATCCATGCTCATAGGTTAGTGCTATGCATCCAAGATTACCTTTCATTTTATATCATCACATTACATAATCTAATATAGAAACTTGAAAACCTACAACAAACAATGTCAGAACCTGCAACAAAGAGTTATACCATCACATCAAGATGCAACCCATGTGCATTGCCTTTTCCCCAAGGATTTACCACATATATGCGGCCTGTTGCACAACATCTTGTGTATGTACGCAACCTATTCAAGGTCAGTCTGTGTATGTACGTGACTGATACCAATGTCACCCGTGTATGGTTCAATAGATGACTTACTATAGCTTCTCTTAAGGCTTCCATTATGCTCTGGCTGCTCTATCTTCTTCACCCACTTCTGAAGGTGTCCCTACTTCTCATAACTTGAGCTCTGATCATCCATATTTTCAAAGATGTCTCCCTTCCTTAATTCATTCTTTCTTCTATCCATTCTATGTTAAGTCCTCATCATGGAATTTCTTCTTGTGTTCCAACAATCTTGGAATTTGTGTCCAAATCCATTACAACTGTAGCATCTCATGGTGTTACAGTGAACAACAATGTGTTCTACTTGATCACATCTCCAACACCTTATGGTGTTATAAAATCTTCCATTATATCTCCTTTCATAAGAGTCAAATTCAAAAGCTTTGTGACCATATTCATTACATGAATAACAATTCCCATGAAAAATACTTTCATACCTTTGCTTTGGTATCCTAAAGATAACTTCTTGATGTCTTCCTTGCTTTGTTCTTTTGAAATTTTCTTTTCCTTGTGTAGATGTTTGTTTTGCACCATTGTATTCCTTCTTTGATGGACTTACCTCATGCTTCTTTGGGGTGCTTTCTTCAACATGTGTAGCTTTTTCTTTGTATCCAAGACCTAATTTATCATATGGTGATCTTTGACTTTCCAAGATCTCATCCAAGGTTTTTGAGCTAGTCAAGAATTTGTTTGACTTCTCTACCTTCTTTCTAAGGTCAACAACTTCAGCTTCTAACTTATGACATGACTCTTCCTTTTCATTTATTTGATCCTTCAATAGTTCCTCTACCCTTTTGGCTTCTTCAATCTGGGTCTTGAGATGGACAATAGTTTCAAAACTTTTGCTAATATCATCATCTACCTTCATATCTTATTTTTCATTCTTTAGTGTTGTGATATCTTCTTCCTTTTCTTCTAAATGAGTCTTATTTCTCTCTTCTTGTTCTTTGAGAATTCCCTTTAACTTCAAGATGTGCCTTTGACTCCTCCTAAGAAACTTCTTAGTGTTATCTGAAAGATAGTTATAGTGTGTATAATAATGATCACTGCTATATCTATATAAACCCTCTTCAACTTCTTTTTGAAGTTCTAATAGATTTTCTTCTATTCTTTCCATGGGATAACTACCATCAAACTTTCCACAAACTATTTCTAGATCATTTTCTTCACTTGAGAAAAACTCAACATCATCACATTTTGAATCATTGCAATCAAGAGTCTTTGGAGATTCTATATCTTCATTTGAAATACTTTTGGGATCTTCATTTGTGCTATATTCACTTGAAATGTTTTCAATATCACATTTATAAATAATACAAACAAGGGGTTTTGGATATTCTTTACCTTTGATAATCTTGATGGAGTGGTCTTCAATATCTTCCTTCTCCTTCTTGCTTTGATATGTTTCCTCTAGATTTAGCCATAGATCCTTGGTAGAAGTGCATTGTTCCATGTTTTCTTTGATAGGGCTTGAGATTCCACTAAGAATGGTCTTGAGAGCCAATGTGTCATTCTTCTTTCCTTCCCTTTGAGCTGCAAACTTTGACTTGTCCTTCAATGGAACTGATCCACCAATGGCTGCCTTCCAAATAGTTGCTCCCATTGTCTTCAAATACACTCTCATATCTATTCTCCAAGTAGAATAGTTTTCCTAATCAAGGATTGGTATTTCATCATCCATTTGTGTGTCTATGGATCTCCTTAAATCTTGCTAATGCTTGTAGTGAAGGCCTGCTCTGATACCAATTGTTGGACACACCAACTACACTGAGAGGGGGGGGTGAACAGTGTAGGGATCTTTTTCCCAAAACTCCTTAGTTAACAATCACCATTAACTCATTACTCATTGTTTTCATTTATAACCAGTTAAATTTCAACACATATCAACAATATATCATCAACAAGTCATCACCACAAGGAACACAAAGAACACAAGATGTATGTACACTTTTCTTTTTATTATGGACTACAATCCTTGGTTTTTTTTAGCAACAACTGCATAGAGTACAACTCTACAAGAGAACCATATATATAATGCAAGACTTAGCTTACACCCTTAGCACCAATTGAGATGAGGCAACAATCCTCAACAAATATCAATATGTACCATAAACAAGTGCATCAACCATGCACCAACCTGTGCCAAACAACCTGTAATCAAACTGTACCATAAACAAGTGCATCCAACCATGTACTAAGTATATACCAATCATGTTTCAACTACTCATCAACAAAAACTCATCAATATGTACAAACATCATCAACTATAAACCTCATGTATGTGCCAACTCATCAACTGCTTGTCTCAACCATGACTAGTTTTGGATTAGTCAACAACCCTAACTTGAAATAATCATAACTTTGTACCTATAATGAATAAATATCTAAAACTGATACACAATGTTATTCAATGTGTTTTATGCAATTCCCCAAGGTTTCACTACTTGGAACCTCTCAGAAAAGGAGTTATAGAAAAAATGGCATACCTTGCTGAATTCTGGCTTATTCTAGAGAGCGAACTTGTAGAGCGTGCCCCACATGGAATAATTGTTGAATCCATATGAAACTGATACAAAACATACTAAATACTGTAATATAACCAAAAAAATTGGTCTCACTAAATTTGGATATGTTATGAATAAGTCATGATGTTTTTACTGGAAACATATGTTTTAGACTAGTTTCAGGACTAGCCACAAACCCTATTTTCCACGGAGTGTATCTCCAAAAATAAAATGAACCACACGTTAATTTTTTTACCAAATATACTTGGATATGTTTTATCAATGGCATATCAATATCACGGTCTGAATTATTATATAAAAAAATTTATTACGAAAATGGTGAGATGACCTATAAATAACATACCTTAGAAAACACCATGAAAATAATTTATCCTCCCTTGAATTATGGCCCTCTTTTCTTCACCTTCCCTCTGAAATTCAGCTTAGATATCCTTTCGTTACCTCAGTCACCTATATATCTTCAATATTCTCAAGTGTTCCACACCAAAAATGCTTAAGAAGCTCTCACAAGAAGCTCTTCATTGATCCACAAAAATGATGATCTACAAGAGACCATTGCTATCTTATTTATACTTTCATCCTCTAGGTCACTTAACCCATTTTTAGGTCACTTAACCCATTTCTAGGTCACTTAACCTATTTTCCTTATTTTAGGGTTAACCACTTTCCACAAATAGAAAGTTCTCCAATACTTTATCATTTAAATATTCATTCTTGATTTTGTCACCTTACTTTATCATTTCTTGATTTTGTCACTTTACTTTGTCACTTTACTTTATCATTTAAATAGTGATTTATTCTTTTAGGTCACTTAGCCCATTTCTAGGTAACTTAACCTATTTCTAGGTCACTTAACCTATTTTCCTCATTTTAGGGTTAACCACTTTCCATAATTAGAAATTTCTCCAGTACTTTATCATTTAAATATTCCTTCTTGATTTTGTCACCCCACTTAATCATTTAAATAATATTCTAGACTTGGTCACTTTACTTTATCATTTAAATAACGATTTCTTCTTTTAAGGTCACTTTGATTTCTTTGACCTTATGGGCTTCAAGCCTTCATATGGGGGTCCTTCAACTTCGTAAGGCCATAAATCTCAAACCGTGAGGAGTTATGTGACATTCCACATACCACCGAAAATGGCATGACAAGAAACATACATATAGGATAGTTTCACCAACAATTTCCTTGATCTTCATCTCATTATTCCACATACAAGCATGGGTTCTCCAACCATTCTTCTAGGATAACTCAATCCGCAAAACGTCTTCCCGTGAGGCCTTTCACCATAAGGGGACCACTTTGGAGTTCATCCATTTGTGCACCCTATCAATCATGATAAGACAATAATGAGAGCATGGGTCCTCCAACCATTCTTCTAGGATAACTCAATCCACAAAGCGTCTTCCCGTGAGGGCTTTCACCATAAGGGGACCACTTTAGAGTTCATCCATTTGTGCACCTTATCAATCATTATAAGATAATAATGAGTCATCTATAAATTTTTCAACAATGCATAATATACCAATGAAACCACATCGATCAATCTTCATCATGTATCAATGACAACTCATTGATCCATCTTCATCATATCAATGAAAACTCATTAATCCATCTTCATCTATGCATTCTCATCAAGGACAATACATATTACATTACATCAATCATCAATAAATCAATCCTTTGGCATCAATCAATCACTTGACATCAATCAATGACATAAATCAATCAAACCATTGGCATCAATGACAACATGATCCAACAATTTCGCCTCCAAATGTTCGAGCAAATCATTTTCCTTCTTTCCGAAGGAAACTAAATTTTGTGATGTTTCCCATGCTTCAGTAACTAGTTGTATTATTTTGTTGATGCTATTCTCTACAAGGGCTCTAGAGCATGCAAGGAGGATAGAGGATACTTTCATCTTGGTTGTAGTCATAGCAGGCACATTTTTTGCTAAAGGACTGGAAAATTCCGGGGTTGCAATGAAAGACTGCTCAAATTCGTTGAGATGTTCTTTCACTCTAGCATTTTCCACTTCAATTCCTCCAATGGAATCATGAAGAGCATCACTGGTTACTTGGTGAAATAGGGAGATTTGGGATGACCGCATTTTCCTAAAGTTAATCTCTGTGCAATATTTGTCTTTCCGGTTTGTTACATCTCTCTTTTCAATGAACATACTTTTAGATTGGCTGTAAAAAACAACGCTCTGGAATACGAAGGATTAATCTTCATAAAAAAATTTGGTCTTATCTATTTCCACTGCAGATGACCCAATTTTGTGCACATGCTTAGTTTCAATTTCAAGTTACACCTGTTCACTTTCAATTTCGGGTTCGTCCGCTTGCCCTACATTATTTTTTCTCTTCTTCGTCAGTGGAATTTTGTGAGAACTATTAGTTTTTATGTGAGGAGGGTTCTTATCTCCTCCTTCGTTCGAAGATTTGTGGGTTTCTTTCTTACTGTGGTGGTCCGTTGAAGTGATGCTCCGTGATGTCATGATCTTGGGAGTGTTGGTGGGGGACTGAGAACTCTTCTCACTGGATACTTTTCCCTGTTGTCTATACAATTCAGTCGCACTTTGCAACATATCTGCGTCGCAATTTCTATAAGAAGCATTATTGTCATCACTGTCCCTGTCTTTAGTCAGGTGTCTATGGATAAAAGAGTTGTTAAAGCCAACTGCTAGTAAATTTTCTCGAAAAATCCCATTAGGTTTGAACCCTTTTAGCCTTTCAGCATACGTTAGGTTCAATTTCTTGAAATGGCCAGCAAATTCGTCAATCTTGTTGAGGTTTTTGCACATGAATTCCCCGACTTTCCAGGGAAGAGGAATGAACTGCTTTTTTCTTGTCATGGAAAAAATGCAACTAGTGGTTGTATTGCCTTGCTATTTATGCAACAAACATCTTGTCCATGATGTGGCATGGAAGGAAAGAAGGATTTTCTTTAGAGCCAAAGACCATGAGTACACTATGATTTTCCTTTTGTTCAAGTGTGCCCTTCCTATTCAAAAACTTGGTTGCCTGGCCAGACATCCGTGGAGCATCCTTCGCTGACAACAAATATTTGAAAACTAAGACAAAGCCATTAAAAACTTCATAAAAACAATGGGAGGCCTTGTGCGTCCACAGGGCCTAGTACCAGAATGTTACTAGGTCGAATCCACAGTTTATTTTATTGGAAAGAGAAAGTTTTGGAAACGGACAACAATGCACTATTGCGAAAATCAAGTAGGATGACATATAAAATTTATTCGATTCTTTGAATCATGACAACTGGGAATAGATCTCAATGGAAATTATATTCCCCCAATCGAAAATGAATTGTTCCTTGATCTTGAAGTACAAAATATAAATAATTATATGGGAAATGCTTGTCATGGATGCCTGTCCCATTATTGTTGTAAACAACCAAGTAATTTCCCAGAATGGATTTCTAAAGGAACTTACCTGCAAATTTGTGATATCTTGAGGAACTGTTGTCGGGTCTTTGAGGAACTTGAAGAAGATGTCCAACCCATTATCATGGTTTTCTAGGAACTGCTTGCAGTCTTGTCCTCTGAACGTTAATTTTGGCTCCGACAATTTTAACATCTTGCGGGAGACCCGAGGCGACAAAGAAACAGGAGAATGGTCACGCAGTGGAATAATTCTTTGGCTTGGAATATATTTTTCGGCGCACCAAGAGACCACCTCCTTATAGTAAAAAACGTTAGGGATGCATCCTGCACGAGCGATTCCAGAGGTCCAAATCACTTCATTCTGGGTGGAATGGGATGAATAGTAAAAGTATGCCCTGGACCACTGGAAGTTCTGGTCCTGATGTCCGAAGTTATTTACTGTAACTCCACAAAACTGCTATCGACCTGCTGCCATAAGTCTACAAGAATGTTTGTTTTCTCAAGACGATGAATGAAATGAAAATTTGGAAGGGATAATATAACCATGCACAAATATTGGTCCAATGCATGTGATTGGAGATCTCCTCGAGACTTTCGTTCATTAATGAAAATTTGGATGAATGTTGCATGATGCGTTGTTATCATTAAACACTAGTAATTGCATACATAGAATTGCGAACATGGCATATACGAGAATGAGCGATCAAGCATTGTATATTTCTTGAGTGGGCCAATAGGACGATGCATGTTTGAGATGAACAATCAGAAGGGACAATATAACTCTCTGCAGATCTTGGTTTAATGCGTAATAATGGGATATCTCCTCGAGCGTTTCACTCATTAATGATAATGTTGACAGTTCCTGCATGGTCAGATGTTACCATGAAAGGTTTCTAATTGCATACTAAGAAAGTACGGAGGTCGCGGGTATAGGAAAAAACAACTTCAAAATAGGGTTACAAGGTACAACCATTGGAGGTGAGGGCACGAGGGTCAAATTGTATGTCTCATAAGTTTTTAAGTGCAATACGCGTAACACCGAAGAGGGTATGGTAGGACAGTCTAGAGGGAAATTTGTATATCACTAGTAAGAGAATAATTAATGTATATTAGGAAGGACAAGAAGTTAGTGGGGATGGAAGGCAGGGACAGATAGTTTGAAACATTTGCGAGTTGTGGTAGAGTGAAGCTTGTGAGTTCAAGGAGTCTGTGGTGGAATTGTAGATGATGAAAGTTTTGAGTGCACGATGTATAGCACATAACAAGATGCAACAGAGTTGGAAAGCATCAATGCAGCAACCGCGGCCATAAAATTGGCTAAGTATGGAAAGGAACATCAGTTAGTCAGATTCGTCATGTGAGGATATAGATGGATATGAATATATGTCAGCCTACCAACGCTGGAACCCGCGATCATAGAAAACCGACTAAGTATATAACTACAAAGTGATAATACATGGGAAGAAGAAAACGAAAAAAGGACTAAGGAGTCTGTGGTGGAATTGTAAATCACATAAATTTTGAGTGAAATATGTATATCATGGAACAATAAGCAACAGAGTTCGAAAGCGCCAACCCGACAAGTGCGGCCATAAAATTGGCTAAGTATGGAAAGGAACATCAGTCGATCGGATTCGTCATGTGAGGATATAGATGGAGATGAAGATATGTTAGCCCGCCAATGCTAAAACCTGTCATCATATAAAAGCGACTAAGTATATTATAACCACAAAGCGATAATACATGGGAAGAAGAAAAGGGAAAAAGGACTTAAGGAGTCCGCAGTGGAATTGTAAAACACGAAAAATTTTAGTGCAGTATGTATAGCACGAAACAAGAAGCACCAAAGTTTGAATGCTCCAACCCGAAACAATGACTAAGAATTGGAAATTTCGTGAACCCATCAACATGAGGATCCAAAATAGGTTGACAAGGTCTCCCCAGAAGACGTGAGGTCCCAACGGTCAAATTGTATCATTCAGAACATTTCAATCCATAATCTGTAACATGGAAGAGGGGATGATGTCGTAACCTGGTAGTCAATTTGTATATTGCAGAGGTGTGGATGCGAACTGTTTCGTATCAGTGTGTGTAGTTGTCACTAGTAAGAGCATAACCAATGTATATTAGGAAATTTTGAGTACAATATGTGAACCCGGTAGTCAATTTGTATATTGCGGAGGGTCAGATGCCAACTGTTTCGTACCATTGTGTTGAGTTCTCACTAGTAAGAGCACAACCAATGTATATTAGGAACGACATGAAGTTAGTGGGGATGGAAGGTAGCGACAAATACTTTGAAACATTTCTGAACCGTGGTAGAATGAAGCTTGCGAGTTTGAGGAATCTGTGGTGGAATTGTAGATGACGAAAGTTTTGAGTTCAAGATGTATACCACGGAACAAGAAGAAGCAGATTTCAAAAGCACCAACCCGGGAAGCACGACCATAAAATAGGCTAAATATAGAAAGGAACAATGGTCGATTAGATTCTTCATGTGAGGATATAGATGGAAATGAAGATATGTCAGCTCGAAAATGATGGTACCCACGATCATAGAAAGGAGACTAAGTATATAACCAGAAGGTGATAACACACGGGAAGAAGAAAAGGGAAAAAGGGCTAAGTGCATGGTGGAATTGTAGAGAACGAAAATTTTGAGTGCAATATGTATATTACAGAAGAAGAACCAACAGAATTCGAAAGGGCCAACCTGAAACAGTATCCAAGAATTGGACATTTCGTGAACCCGACAACAAGAGGATCGAAAACAGGCTGACAAGGTCTCTCCAGAAGACGAGAGGCCCTGATGTTCAAATTGTATCAATCAGAACATTTGAATTCATAATCTGTGACACAGAAGAGCGGACGATGTCGGAAGCTGGTAGTCAATTTCTATATTGAGGAGGGTGTGATGCCAACTGTTTTGTACTAGTGTGTCCAATTGTCACTAGTAAGATATAATTTAGTATTGAAAATAAGTGCAATGTTGAGCCAGCCAGCTCGCAGGTCCGCTTGTCAATTTGTATATCACAGAATTCTGGGTTCTATTTGTAGGGCACGGAACAATGGAGGGCCAATTTTGATCCCGCCCGCCTGAGAACCCGCGATCCAAAAGGTGGCTACATATGGAATGCAGAGTCCGTACATGCTCTATAAAATCTCATGTCCATACTCTATAGTCCCATAATACACAAGAAGAAAAAAAGGGAAAAAGGACGAAGGAGTCTGTGGTGGAATTGTAGATCACGGAAATTTTGAGTGGAAAATGTATATCACAGAACAAGAAGCAGAAGAGTTCGAAAGCACCAACCCGACAACCGCGGGCATAAAATTGACTAAGTATGAAAAGGAACAATGGTTGGTCGGATTCGTATGGAATGCATAATTCTGGGAATCCTGCATTCAATTTGTATATCAGAAAATTCTAGGTGCTATTTGCAGGGAACGAAACAATGGAGGACAATTTTGAGCCCGCCCGCCCGAGAACCCGTGATACAAAAAGTGGCTACGTATGGAATGCGGACCCCGTACATTCTCTATAAAATCTCATGTCCATACTTTATAGTCCCATAATACATGGGAAGAAAAAAAGGGAAAAAATACGGAGTCCGCAGTGGAGTTGTAGATCACGGAAATTTTGAGTGGAAAATGTATATCACGGAACAAGAAGCAGCAGAGTTAGAAAACGCCAACTCGACAACCACGGGCATAAAATTGACTAAGTATGAAAAGGAACAACGGTCGGTCGAATTCCACATGTGAGGATATAGATGGATATGAAGATATGTCAACACGCCAACGTTGGAACCTGCGATCATAGAAAGACTATTAAGTATATAACTAGAAAACGATAATACACGGGAAGAAGACAATGGAAAAAACACTAAGTATCTCAGAGAAGAACATCTATTGTTTTCTTATTAATGCAAATCCTTTCAAACCCTTGCTCAGTTCTCACCAGTAAAGGCATAAATTGCAGATCAGAGAATTTTTTTGGGTGCAAGATGTATATGAGGGAACAAGGGACATAGGTGTTGTATATCGCAAATCCGGGACCCGGTGATTACATAATTGGATAAGTATCGAAAGGGACCGCGGTCGATCGGTCTCATGGTGTAAATATATAGATAAAGAGTTGCCAATTTGCGAATCCATGAGGCTATGATCATATAGCTGCAACTAAATATAGAACCAGAAAGGGATAATAGAGGGGGGGGAAGAGAATTAAGAGTTTTAATACATTCATGCGGACAAATTGTATATTGCAAAACTCCGGGTGCTCTTTTCAACTCGCCGAAAATTTGAAAAAAAACTTTGAGGCCATCAATCCAGTAACCCGCAATGGAAAAAGTGTGCAAGTATGGAACACAAAAACGCTGGCCGGGACTTGCTTTCGCTAAGAAATATCTTCTTTGCATGTTTCTGGACAAGTTCTCTAGAGATGGTTGGTTGTCCTGACTTTTTCTTATTAATGACGATTTTTTTATGCTTTTTGCATGATGTCGTTCTAGTATTAAGCCTTTGGCGTTGCATAAATGGAAAGAAGTATGGGGATGGGAAGAACAAGAAACAATGACTAGAACTTGGATTTTTCGTCAACCCGCCAGCGTGAGGATCCAAAATACGGTCACAAGGTTTCTCCAGAAGACGCAAGGCCCCAACGACCAAATTGTATAGTTCAAAACATTTCAATGCATAATGTGTAACATAGAAGAGGGGATGATGTCGGAGTCCATTTTTCAATTTGTATATAGCAGAGCAGCGCACGCCTATTCTTTCATACCAGTGTGTCCAGTTGTCACTAGTAAGAGCATAGTTAATGTATATCAGGAAGGCGCGAAGTTGGTGGGGATGGAAGGCATCAACAAATACTTTGAACGCAGTTAATGTATATGAGGAACCCACGATGGAATTGTAGATCACAGATCTTTTGAGTTCAAGATGTATATAAGGAAACAATAAACAACTAAGTTCATAAGCTCCAATCTGACAATGATGACCATAAAATTGGCTAAGTATGGAAAGGAACATCGGTCGTTCAGATTTGTCATGTGAGGATATAGATGGAGATGAAGACATGTTAGCCCACCAACCCTGGAACCGGATATCATAGAAAGGCGACTAAGTGTATATCCAGAAAGTGATAACATGCTGGAAGAAGAAAAGGTGAGTTCGTATGCGCTAGCCCGACAATCACGACCATACAATTGACTAAGTATGCAAAGGAACAACGACCAATCGGATTCCTCATGTGAATATAGAGATGTAGATGAAGATATGTCAGCCCGTGAACCCTGCAACCGCCGATCATAGAACGATGACTAAGTATAAAACCATAAAACGATAATGGACATGAAAATGAAAAGGGGAAAAGGGATAAGTATCTGACAGCGGAAAATCCTTTTTTTTTTCATTTATTAATGACAATGTTTTCGAGCCCCTGGTGGGTTCTTACTAGTAAAATCATAAAATGCAGATCACTGAAGTTATTTGGCTGTAAGATGTATATGACGGAACATGGGACATAGGTGCTGGAAATTGCCAACCTAGGGCATGGTGGCCAGATAATTGGCTAAGTATTGGCTAAGAGAAAGGTTTGATATTGTTGATTACGGTTGGTTGTCATTGATGTCAACCCTTGAAGAAATCCCCGTAGCACAAAATTTTGGGTAATGGACCCAATATTGTTTGATGTAAATATGACTCATTATTGTTTTGTCATGGTTGATAAGAAGTAAACATGGATGAACTCCAAAGTGGTCCTCTTATGGTGAAATCCCTCATGGGAAGACGCTTTGCGGAGTAAGATAAACCATGCTTAATTGTGGAATAATGAGATGAAGGACAATGAATTTTTCAGGGAAACTATCCTATATGGATATTTCTTGTCATTCCATTTCCATTGGTATGTGGAACGTCACATAAATCCTCACGGTTAGAGAGTTATGACCATGTGAAGTTGGAGAACCTAGGTTTGGGTAATGGACCCAAGTTTGTTTGATGGATAACAGTGTGATTTTTGATATATTTGAATGTAATACTATTCAATAAAGATAGTACATGTCATTCCATTTCTAGTGGTATGTGTAACATCACATAACTCCTCACGTTTTGAGAGTTATGGCCTTACGAACTTGGAAGACCCTCATATGTCATCTAGAAGCCCCAAAAGGTCAAAGTAGTCAAAGTGGTTTAAGAGTTTGTAAAGGTAAATAATACAGTGAAGTGATGAGTGCACTATAATTCAAATTGAATACAAAATCAATTATTTAAATAATAAATTTAATGGAGAATTTAGAAGTGGGTTAACCCTAAAATAAAGAAAGTGGGCAAAGTGACCTAAAAGATGTTTTTAAGGAAGCTACTTGGAGAGTATAAATAAGAGGCAAGGCTCTCTCATTTAAGAAAAAATTGATCATATTGAATATCTATAGGTGTCTGAGGTAACCAAGGATATCTAAGCCAAATTTTTGAGGGAAGGTGAAGAAAAGAAGGCCGAAATGCAAGGAAGGATAAATTCTTTTGATGGTGCTTTCTAAGGTGTTTCAGGGAAAACCACCATAACTTCTTCATAACAGATCCAAATTCAGTGAGACCAAATGTGTTGGTTAGGGTACAGTTTGTAGTATTCTTTGTAACAATTTCAGATCAATTCAACAAATATTTCTTGTGGGGCACGCTCTACAAGGTCTCTCTCTAGAATAAGACAGAATTCAACAAGGTATGCCATTTTTGCTATATCTCCTTTTCTGAGAGGTTCCAAGTAGTGAAACTTGGAGGAATTGCATAAACACATTGAAGAAATTTATGTATCAGTTTTAGGTCTTTATACATTACAGGTTCAAAGTTATGATTACTTCAATTTAGGGTTGTTGACTATTCCAAAACTAGGCATGTGAGACTACAGAAAAATTTGATGAAAATTGTAGTCTCTTGTTGTTAAAGTTAAGGAAGGTTTGTAGGAATATGATCATATACACTAGGTCTATTACAGAGCTACAAATCAAATTTGGATGATGAAATTGATGAGGTATTTTGGTTGAGGTACATGTTGAGTACATGGCTGAGACAAGTAGTTGATGAGTTGGGACATACATGAGGTGTATAGTTGATGATGTTGGTACATATTGATGAGTCATAGTTGATGAGTAGTTGACACATGATTGGTACATGGTTGGATGCACTTGTTTATGGCACAGGTTGATTACAGGTTGGTGCATGGTTGATGCACTTGTTTATGGTACAAGTTGATTACAGGTTGAGGTACAGGTTGATGCATGGTTGATGCATGGTTCAGATTTATTGGTATAGGTTTATAGTGGTATATCTTACACTGATAGTGTGACAATGGTTCCATCATTCTACTTCTACTTCAGGGTGACAAAATGGGGCAAGGACAGGTGGTTGTAGCCAACTTCCGGTTGTATTCAGAGAACATAGGGGGTTGTTGCCTCCTTCTGGTTGTAGCCAGAGAATTGGGGAGTTGGAGCTTCCCTCAGGTTGTATCCTAAGAAACTAGGGGGTTGGAGCCTCCTTCCAGTTGCAGCTGGAAAACAAAGGATGTTGGTGCTTCCAGTGAATGTAATTCTTCAATACATATAAGAAAAAACATTCCGTGGTTTTCTCTTGATTTGGGTTTCCACGTAAAACACTGGTGTACTGTGTATGTGTGTGATTGTTTATTTCTTACTGCTCATTATTGGATAATAATTCTACATTGATGTAACATTTGAAGAAACATATTATAATTATGCTATTACTAATTCACCCCCCTCTCAGTAATCCAACAATTGGTATCATAGTAGGTTCCTTCAGAAATCAGTTTAACCACTGAAAGGTAGATCATGGAGAGTACTAACTCATATAAAAATGGAATACCATAGTTTGATGGACAAAAGTATGCTTTTTGGAGCATAAGGATGAAGACATATATACAAACACATGGATTTCAAGTTTGACAATCAATTGTAGATGGATACACAACACCAACAGTTCCACCAACAAATGACAAAGTAGTGAAACTTGGTGAGAATAATTCCAAAGCCAAAAATGCACTTTTGAATGGTTTCAGTGATACGGTATTCACCAAAGTTGCACATTGTAAATCTACTAAAGAGATTTGGGACAAGCTTCAAAATATTTATGAAGGAGATTCAAAAGTCAAGAAGCAAAGATTCAAACTTACGGAGGTCAATTCGAACAACTAAAAATGAAGGAAGATGAAGATATCACAACCTACTTCTTACGAGTCGATGAAATAGTGAATGCAATCATAGGATTGGGAGAAGAAATCGAAGAATCTGTAATTGTTCAAAAGGTACTAAGATCTCTTCCTATGAGATTCAACCCTAAGATATTAGCACTAGAAGAAAGATCAGATCTAAACTCAATAAGCATGGACGAACTGCATGGAATATTCACAGCATATGAGATGAGAACTGAACAGGAAAATCTAGATGTAAAAGAAGCAACCTTCAAAGAATCCAAAATATCAAAGCAAAAGAAAAAGGAACAAGAAGAATATAGCAGCAACAACGACGTCTCGGAAGATGATGAAGAAGTGGCCAACTTTGTCAAAATACTGAACAAGGGAACCAACGATAGGTATAGAGGTAAGCTTCATTTAATTTGTTTTAATTATGATGGTATTGGTCATTTTTCTAACAAATGTCCTCATAATAAAAAGGAGGTAAAAGAACTACAAAGAAATTTTTCAAGAAAATCTTTTGCACCAAAGAAGACATCTCATCATCAGATGAAGATGAAGTCAGTGACAGTGAAATAGGGAGAGTTCTATTCATGGTAGTAGAAGACTCTGATAAAGAAGACTCCGAAGAATAATATGAAGAAACATATGAAGAAGAAATTAAAGAGGTAGAAGTTGACTTTCGAGAAGAATTAATGAGTGCCATAGAATTTATCAGAAGAGAAAAGAAGAAAAACAAGAAAATACAAGCAGAACTAGATAAGAAAAAAAACACTCAAGAACTATAACAAATGATCACAAAATTGAAGGTTAAAATAGAAGAAGATAAAAGAATTGAATAAGCACTCAAAGAACAACTAGAAGGAAAGGACATGATCATTGGAAACCTGGAAGCAGAGATTGTCACACTAATAAAGGATATTCAAAAGAAAAATATGCAGAATAGCTCAAAAGTTCTGGATGACATTATCAGCAGTCAAAAATCTTATCTTTAAAAGTCCATACTTGGATGCAATCAGAAATAAAAGGGATCAAGCTAAAAAACAACAGAGCAAGAAACAAATAAAAAAATCTATGTAGAAACAATCAAAGGGAATAAAAAGATATACAAGGAAGATTACAGAGACACTCCTCCACCGAGAAGATTTAGATTTCAGAATCAACAACAGATAGACATACCTCAAGAAGAAGAAGGATTCATAAGAGCACATCCTTTTAGAATATCTTCAACTACCAGGTATCAAACTATATTTTTTTTTTTTATGTTATGCATGTAATAATTTTGGACATAAAGTTGTAAATTGTGGAGCTAACAACAGGAACAATAACTACTTCGAGAGCCATACACAAAGGGGTTATTCAAGAAGACCTAGTGAAACACAGAGAAGAAGTTACAATAGGTTTGAATCTCTGAGCATTGAAGTGGAATGTTAAAAATGTAACAATTTTGGACACATGACCAAAAATTACAGAATGACTGTCCCTCCTAAAGAACCTCAACATAGTCACAAACAAGAACCTTAGAAAATGACATGGATAAGAAAGCAAGATTAGTATAGCAATGAAAAATGCACAGTCGCTCTACAAGATAAACAAAAGAAACGTGGTTGGTATGTTGAAAATGGATGTTCAAAACACATGACAGGTGATAGGGACAAGTTTCTTACATTACAAAAGGAAAGAGATGGATCAGTCTCCTTCGGAAATGATGATTCAACCAAAATCATTGGAAAATGCACAATCCGAATTGGGAACAAGAATGAAAAGGTAGAAAATGTTCTATTAGTAGAAGATATGAAACATAATCTTTTAAGTGTGAGTCAAATGTGTGACCAAGGTCATAAAGTTACTTTCGATTCAAAAAAGTGTGAGATAAGAAAAGAAGGTTCAGGGAAATTGGTTGCTACAACTGCAAGAACTTCAAGTAACATATATGTGTTAAGTGAAATTGGAAATGAAAAGTGTTTTCTAGGAAAGGAAGATGAAAGTTGGATATGGCACAAAAGAATGGGTCACATGCATTTTAATAACCTTTTCAAAGTCAACAAAAGAGAAGAAGTCAGAGAAATGCCCCATATCACGAAACCAACCAACACTTTATGCAAGCATTGCCAACAAGGAAATCAAACAAAGACTAGGTTCAAATCAAAGGAATATCAACAACAAAACCACTGGAAATTGTGCATAGTAATCTAGTTGGTCCAACTACAACAAAAGGCTTAAAAGGGGAGAGATACTTTATGTTATTAGTGGATGATTATACAAGAACGACTGTAGTTTGATTTCTCAAGAACAAGTTAGAAGATTTTGCAAACTTCAAGATCTACAAGGAAATGGTTGAAAATGAGATGGATTCAAGAATCAAATGCTTAAGATCGGATAATGGAGGATAATTCACCTCAAAGGAATTTATGGACTACTGCAGCAATCATGGAATAAAAAGGCTATTCTCTGTTGCTAGGACACCTCAACAGAATGTAGTTGTTGAAAGAAAGAACATGACAGTACAAGAAATGGCTTGAACAATGATAATGGATTCAAAGTTGACAGATATTTTTTAGACATAGGCAATGCATACAAAAGTCCACATTCAAAACAGAGTAATGCTCAGAAACAACACTGATAAAACTCTCTATGAGCTATGGAAAGGAAGACCAACAAATGTGAAGCACTTCAGAGTTTTTGGAAGCAAATGCTACATCAAAAGAGAATATGGAAGAATGAGAAAGTTTGACTCTCGTGTGGACAAATGAATACTTGTTGGTTACTCAAGTACAAGGAAAACATACAAGTGTTACAATCTAAGATTAAACAAATTTGTAGAAAGCATCAACGTAACAATTGATGAAACAAGCATACCAAAATCAAAGGAATAAGAAAAAAAATCAATGTAACAACTTTTTAAAGAAGAAGATGAAAAAGAAGTAGAAGAGGAAGATGAAGATGAAGAGAATCTGACAGAAGCAGAAGATCAAGTTCAACAAGTATCTCCAAAGACACCTAGAAAACGAGTACAGAAGAATCATCCTTCAGATCATATTATTGGAAACAAAGATGCAAGAGTTGAGACTAGAAGAAAAATCTGTTCACTAGAACAAACAGACCTAACACTCTTATCTACACTTGAACCAAACTGTTTTGAAGAAGCCAATAAGGATGAATTTTGGAATAAGGCCATGGATGAAGAATTGGATCAAATAGAGAAAAATGACAGTTGGGAATTGGTTCCAAGACCAAGGAATAAGAATGTGATCGACACAAAATGAGTTTTCAGGAATAAATTGAATGAAGATGG